>PVIH01004173.1:0-145422 GCA_004025045.1 Sigmodon hispidus
CTAATAGTCTAACTATGCTGTTTCTCACTTCCTGTCATGGCCTTGCATATATTTACAATAGATTCCCGCACACACAGCACACACATAGTGGTGCTCTATGCTCACCTACCCCCCAATGGAGCACTGTGCTATCTTCTAATAACATAGCTTTAGATCAGTCTTTGCCCACAAATCTACAATTCAACATAATAGTCTGGGTGTTTTGGCTGAAGTATCTATTTCCTAGTGGCATAGAGTGCTAATCTCTTTCTAGAAATCCAAGAAGTCTCAATCACAAAGTGGAAAATGGGAAAGAAGATCATCTAGTCCTGGTGTATCTTGAGAATGAGTACAAGTGCACATAAATGCTAGATGTTTCTGAGCTGTTTGCGTAAGGTCCAAGGCTTCATGATACACACTTGCTCTAGAAACTGTCATGCCCCAAACCTGATCCATCCTTCATAGACTCTAAGAGGCTATAATCTTGCAAAGTTCTCTCCGTATATAACCCAGAAGTCTAGAATTGAAGCTGTCCCTATTTGGTTCCGCTTGCCTGTGCTCTAGAAATGGTTATTACCAGTCATTAGTCAGGAAACAGGAAACATCCTAAATGAAGACATGGAAGCAGACTGTTGGATGCTCAGTGTCTTTAGAAGAGCCTCACAGCTGGTTTGAGTGGGAATATACAGTATCTAGGAAAAGAACCCAGAGATGAGCCTCTGCCTGCGCCCGAGGGAAGTGGGCATTCACTTCAACAGGGTGTCACGCTGGCAGCTTCACAGGTGGGAAAGTGCGACTATCTAATGGTTCTGGGGGTGGAGGACGCTGTGTATGTGTGTGGGGGGACACTGTGTGTATGTATGTGGGGGACGCTGTGTGTGTATGTGTGTGGAGACATTGGTGTGTATGTGGGGGTGACACTGTATGTGTATGTGGGGGACGCTGTGTGTGTATGTGTGTGTGGAGACACTGTGTGTGTATGTGGGGGATGCTGTGTGTATGTATGTGGGGGATGCTGTGTGTATGTATGTGGGGGACGCTGTGTGTGTATGTGGGGGCGACACTGTGTGTGTATGTGGGGGACGCTGTGTGTGTATGTGTGTGTGGAGACATTGTGTGTATGTATGTGAGGGGAAGAAACTGTGAGTTAAGAAATCATTTTAACTTTAACTTGTCTCAACTCCCTGGAAGCTGTAAGTTTCAAGCTACATTTCAGTATTTCTGAGTTTTGCCTGACAAAGCAGAATCATGTGGATAGGGAGGTGGGGAGCAAGTGGGAGAGGATGTAGTGAGGACAGGCATGGAGACTCTGGGGAGGCGGGATCATCCTACCTAGAATGGGCAGTAAGGGAGGTCTCATGGTCATGGTCAAAGCCTCCTCCCACTTGTTTCTCTCATGTCAACCAAAGCTAAAGGAACTGACCTCATCCGTGACCTCTCAGAAGAACTGGCTTCCCTTTTTCAAATCCCCTTTCCATCGCTGTCTAAAATGTCCTAAACTGAAAATCATTTGTTCGAACTACAAGTCTTCAGGAGTTCTTTTCAGATCCTTATAAACTCATACAAATAACATTCTCTGTGGCACTAAGAGGTCGCTGAGCACAACTGAAATGTTGGACGTCTGAGTGAGCTGCGGGCAAATTAACCCAAAACCCTGATGTGCGTACAGCCACACAGATCTCAGGCCTGCAAAATCCTTCAGCTGTTGTTTTGTTTCATCCCTCCCTGCAACAAAAAGGCAAATGTGTGTGCTGTCCCCTCCACTGGTTAAGAAAATCAAGGTTTTGAGACTTTCTATGACTTTCCCGAGATCAGGACAAATAGTAGAGTCCAGATGTGAGCAGACGCCTGAGCTGACTCCTTCTGCCCAATGCCCTGAAGATAGTCACAACTGCTTTAGGTTAACTTAGTGAAGTCATGGGGACTATAAGACATTGCCCATCCTCTTCCTCCAGAAGACCATCCTTGTGATGGGAGGCTCCAGGAGTGGAGAAGCCAGTCCACCTCACATGAGATTCGTGTCCCCCTAAATATCAAGCTTTACAGGATTACCCAAGGTCCACTCTTGTTTTTGTTTTCTTTCTCTACCCATAAAAATTGGACCCAAGATATACTACAGATGTAGTCATCATTTGTACCTAACAAACCATCCCAGAATAATAGTTCAAGATGATAAGCATTAATTTTCTCCATTTTAGTGGGTCAGAAAATTCAAAAGTGTCTTAGCTGGTAACTTGAGCTTAGGGTTTCTGAGAGGTCACTTCATTTGATGGTGTGTTGGGGTGCTGGAAGGACATGACTGCCTAGCATGCAGAGGAGATTCTAGTTTCTTGAAGGCTATTGAAAGGTCTCAGTTCTTGGTCAAGGAACCTCCTGTGGGGATGCTGGATTTATAGTAGCAGATTTCCCTGAAGATCGGGGGCAGGGGCACCGGAAGGTGCAAAGAAACCATAATCTAGTTTGCATCCTGCTACCAGAGGAAGTCCCTCTTTATGACCCCACTTTTCACTAACTAGAAACAAGTACCCTCCTGCCTAGCACTGATAATCAAGTCTACTTCTAGAAGTAAAAAGCATCATATCTATTTAAGTCTTTAAAAACCACCCCTGAAGGCCAATGGAGCATTGGGTGAATTGTAATGATGTTCAAGAAATCTGCAACTAGCAGCTTTTAGTTAATTCAACTTGTGGGCAAAGGGTTCTTACAGGGACATACAAACTGAGAGATAGACAGTAGTGTTACTCTGATGGGATACTGATAGGGATCCCAAAAAGGTACATAGTCCCCGATGTAATAGGCAGAGACTTGCAGTACCTTACATCTAGTGCCCAAGCCAACATAGCCAGGAGGACCTGAGCACACACTGTATGCTCCCAAGGCTCTGCTTTCATCTCCAGCCCTGGGACACAGTGCAATGATCTTGTGCACTGTGAGATACAAAGAGAGATGGTAATGGATGGCGCTGGGATGGAGGAGGCATGAATGGGAAGCTGTGGGAGTCTGGCTAAGGGTTCCTTCTTGCCTGGGTGATGGTGAGAGTCATTTAATTATCCTGAAGTGGGAGGGTGAGACTGAGCTATGAATAGGACTTTTCCAAAGAGTAGGTTTAGAGATGTGAGAACTCCACATGGACAAGACATTATGAAGACTGACTTAGATGCACAGAGCTACCTGAATTTTCACACAAGACTCTTAGCTATCTTGGGTCTTCTGAAATATTCCTGTCTGAGTTTTACACAGCTCATGCCAAGAGTCAGATTTTAGTCCATTGAAGTAGGAAATTTCTGAACAAATTGGCCTTTGAAAGACAGGAGTGGGTGGGGCATGGAGAAATGCCCATGGCTTCTCTAGGCCTAACCTAAGAGACAATAGATTTCATGTCCCACATGGTCTGGCTTGTTTTTTTTCTGAAACCTGGTGTAGTGACTCCATCCAGCCTCCTGTCCCACAGGTGTGTTTAGCTAGTCATTCTTATGCTAAGTAATCTCTGTCTTAATTACTGGGGATAAAGGGCGCAAGTCTTTTAAATAATAAAACACCTTACTTTTGAGTCTCATACCTGTATTCAATGCCTTTTGATCATATTAACTTCCCATTCTTCTATCCAAAGCCAGCTCTTAACCCTTACCCCCATCAACGCCATAATCTCATAGATGTTGGGCCATCCACTGGGGCATGGTTGACCTATCAGCTGTAGTCATACCCTTAAAGAAATATGACTGTCCCTCCTCCAGAAGCCATCAACTGTCAATTATTTGTCAGCTAGGGGAGGGTTTTTTTCTGAGGTCCTTCTCCTTCTCTGTCAAAATGCTGACTGACTTGATCATGTGTAGGCACCCACACAGTAGGAAGTTCATGAGTTGGTTCCTGTGTCATATCCAGAAGACTCTACTTTATGTAAGTCCTTGACCTCTGGCTCTTACCTTAGAGGAGGTGTGGCAAAGATGTTGTTTTGGTGGCTAAGTATTTCACAGACACTTACTCTCTGCACTTAGATCAATTATAAAGAACTCCATTTCATGTGGAGTCACCGCAGGGTCACAGCAAATCTCTATTTAGATAGTTGCGAAGAAGTAAGTTGGTGGTGGTGGTTCACTGCTATTTTAACCAATTAGCAGTTATTATGGAGGCGATAGACACTATAGTTTTCAAAGAATTATAATCTAGTAAGGAAGAACTTGGTTCTAAAATGAATGTGTACTTGTATTAATGTTTCCATGAAGACACAGAAGTCATTGCAGGGTTCGGCAGCGAGGTGAGACCTTAAGGCCCTGAGTAAAGGTAGCTCAGAGGCATGAGGTTAGGGATGAAAATAAAGGATAGAAGGCTTTTCTGTGGACATCCCAGGGAGTGTGATGTCAACTCTATAAATTCTGTGTCTTCAAAGAAGGGAAGGTCTGATTGGTTCTTGGATTTTGTTTCTGAATATAGTATGCAAGCTCGGGGTGGAGAAGACCTTTCCAGAGATCAATGGGAAAACTGGTGCCTTTGTTAGCCATCTTTTTCTTCTACACCACTCTCAAGAATGTCTAATAGATGGTTTAAAATGTTCCAGTTGTTATTTGGCTTCTCAACTGGGCCACCATACATTGGCCTGGCTTCTCTCTTGATGCACTGGTTTTTTATAGCTCACCGGCCACTTTAGCTCACCACACCCTTTGACCTACTTACTTCCATTTCTCTTTGGGGTTACTTCAATAACAAAAGAATTTTTTTTAAAAGTCACTCTACATTGGTCAAGAGTTTGACCTATTTTACAATTCTAATTTTTAAAAGAGAGGTAAAAAGAAATAGGTTGAAATTACTCTTTCAAGTGAGAGCAAAATGTTGCCTCTGTATGACTTTAAAAATAATGTATACCAAAGAAGAGCTTGGGAATCATGTGAGCGCTTTGCTGGCAAAGCCTGTTTGCCAAGATGACTTCCCAGCGTCCACATCTTATGAGTATGACATCCAGAAAGCCATTGCCAACGCAGCACAGGAAAGGGCTCCTAAAACCACAAGAGGAGGGACCATGTGCACATCTTACCATTTCTTTTTACCTCATGAGGGATGTAAGAAGAGGCCCCTAGGATCATTGGTGGGAATAATCAACTTGGATTGTGTACTTTTTTTCTTGACAAATATTTGTATAGTATCTATCATGTCAAATACACATTCCAAGAGATTCTGAAGCATTAGCCCACTCTTTATGACACTAATGGCTTTGAGGCAGAAACTGTTGTGAATGCCTTTTTGCAAATGACAGTGACGGAGGTACACCGTGCAAGCTGAAGCTCTCCAGGGTTGCTGACTCTGAATCGGTGCTGCTGTCCACCAAGTTTGCCCAACTTCTGCCCAGTTCATCATAGGCTTTCTGAGGAGTTTCTTTTTAATCCCCTGTGATTTGCCCGAACTCCTCAAAGTACAGATGTCCCTGAGAGAATAGGGACTTTGCTGCTTGGGAAGCCACATCTGGCTGAGGCCCCAGGGTTGAACAATGGGGCCCTATTCAGACACCCCGGGATTTTCTATTTCACAAACACCCTTAGCTTTGTCTGGACTGAGGAAGAAGACCCTTAAGGGGGAGGCTAAGGAGCAAGCTGCCACCTGTGTGGGATTGTGTTAAGACATGCTGGTGTTTGGAAGTCTAGCCATGTGGTTCTGGTTGTGTCCCTATGTGTGAAAAGTGTTCATTCATTTATTTATGCTTTTATGGCCACTGTGTGTATGTGTGTGCTTGCCTTGGGTTTTCTAACATAAACAGAGGGTGCTAGAGTAAACTTCCATGAGACCTGGTTTTTGCCTGCTGTGTATGTTCAAACCTTCCAACCCAAGGATTTAAAATCAGCACTGCAGGGGAGCGGGGGGAGGGGGGGGCGCATTACTTGTTCAGAAATGCAAAGGCTGACAAACACACCAGGCATTTCTATTTTTATAAGGAAGCCCAGGCAGAGATCAGAGTTCCCTGGTATGTGTGTCCCCTAGGCCAGGATGTACCTAGGTGGGAACCACAAAGCCCTAAAAGCAGCAGCCCCCAGCATCCCTTTTCTCAACCCTTACAGTGTCAGGGAGCTATCAAACTCTGCCTTCCAGGAACGCTCCAGTCAGGGGCTTCACATGGATCTTCAAGGGCTCCTGCAGCTTTTGTCTGTCTGCAGAGGTGCAAGTCAAGGCGTCTCCCTGCAAAGCGATGTCTGGAGTGATATTCTTAAGCAAGCTAAGAGCAGAAGTGTGGAAAGAGGATTCCCCAGAATAGGTTTGGCATAAGGCTTTTTCAGCCATGAGCCTCCAAGGCTGGGAGGATAAACATGATCAGCAGAGGGCGCTACCGTGCCGGCGCTCACTACACTGCTGTGCAAGCCAGGCAGGGGATGCTGAAACACACACACACACACACACACACACACACACTGAAGAGGGATGATTCCATACCATGCCTCCATCCGCCTTGACCTCCCTCTTCTCCCTCATCTCCTCTTAGCTCCTTTGTCTTCTCTTCTTCTACCGTGTCTCAGTCTTTCTATCCATCCATCCATCTCTAACTCCTAACCCCTCCCTAACTGGAGCAGGGCACTCCAGGGAACCTCACGTCTAGTAACTGAGTGTTAATTATGTCTGAGTGGATTCTAGAGAAAAAGAAAACCATATACTGTATCAGCAGAGAAATGGTTTCACTATGAGGAAACTAATGATGCTTTTATCAGGAACAATATAAAGATTGCTTTTTTACTAGTGTGTGTCCCTTAGGGTTCAGGGCTATGAGATATTTCTGTATCTGGCTTGAGGTTCCTCTGAGCTTTTACATAATCAAATCAATATAGCCATGATTCACCCTCTGGCAACAACAGCTCGCTGCAAGCTTGCCGGTGCTTCTTTAGTGGCTAAAGGGAAAATAAATAAATATATAGAAAGAAACTTATTATGAATCGGTAACCATTGATTTGTTCAGTCTCCTGACTTCCTTTTTAATTGCACAGCACACACATGTTCTCACACACAGGCAGCATGATCCTGTAAGTTCACGGTCAGTCAGAAGTGAGGTGGCCAGCATTGCCTGAGGGCTTGCCACTGTCCATTTTGAAGAAGCAGCTTCCTTGTTCTGAGAGAATAAAGCAGAGGTGGATATGGGAACTGGCTCATACAGCCTGCTCTGTGCAATGTCTGCATCCTCTCTCTCTCATCACCATGAATTCCCTACATTCCGGGCATGATTTTGGCTCTTGCCTTTTCTCTTTCAGTTATCTCGGTTTTCTATCAGGGATTTCCCTCCCTTCCCCCAGCAGAAATCATCTGCCTAGGACCTAGATCTGTCCCCCAGGGCTGTCAACAAGGCCTCTCACCCTTCTCCTCCGATTCGGAGGACCGCTGGTCTGGACCTAAACAGGGAGAAACAGAAGCATGGGAACAAGAAGAGAGAGGCCAGTCTCCTGACCAGCTCCTGGGGACATGTGCCTTCCCTTCTGCGTCCTGAGCAAGTCACAGAAAGAGAGCCGGAGGCCTTCCCAGCACACCCAGTCTGCTGTTTCTTCCACCACTTTCTCCCTTCAAGTAAATAAACACAGCCCTCTTTCAGACTAACCCAGTAAGAGAAGTCAGCGCCATTCAACCGGGTCATCTGCTTCTCATAGGCAAACTGAGATGACCACAAAATACAGCTTTTCTAGTGCCTTGTGTGGCTTAGAATCAACAAAATCAACTGAGGAGCTAAGAGTGTTATTCTCACTGGGGAGAAACCAAGATGGACGCCCAGACAATCTGCTGGCCACCTAGTAGGGGAAGGGTGCTGTGTGTTTCATACCCTCGTCTCTAACTTGGAGATCTTGTTCATAGGTATGCTTCATTTACCCCACCCCCACAAGAAGAAAAACATGAGAAATAATAGCAGAAACAAGAAGGAAAGAAAGGCCATTCATGTAATCAGGTGCAGTAAGCCCCTGGGAAAATAGTATCACAAAAATGAACAAGTTTCCTAATTATGAGGGAGCCTTGTAACTGAGCACAGTTCCCTGACAATAACACCATACTCCCGAGAGACAGCGGAAGACAAATTTTGAAAAGCTCTCTCTGGCTAGTGAAGTAAAAATTTGCCCCCAAAGAACATCATTTGCAGTTTCTCAGCAATGTTTACAGTTATCAGGACAGACAGGATCCAGCTGGGGTATGGGGGAAGGGAGGGACTTTCAGACAGAGTTACATATGGGGATAGCAGCCTGTGCCTTATTAACATACAGAGATCCACACTGGTGGCCATTTATTAAGCGTCTACTACGCACCAAAGACTGCAAAGTGCCTTGTTTATATTATTGCAGCATATTAACCCTAACCCTCAAGATAGTACTGCATGTTTTCAGTAGGTTAAAACTAACAGGGAACCACAAATGGTTAACCTGCAGAGAGTGGGAGACCATAGAGCTTTCTGTCCTAAATGACATTTCTACATCATCCTCTTCCTCCCAAGGCTCAAGGATGATTGAAGAAGAGGGATAAAAAGACTGTAAGAGCCACAGGTGATGGATGACTACACCGCACCGCAGTGTTGTAACAGCATGCACAAGACCTGTGCAAGATCAGGTCAAAATCCCAGCATGGATCTGGGAGGTGCTTATGAAGCCCCACCCAGCCCATGACTGTCAATTAACAAGGAGAAGGGCACTTAAGTATGGGGTCCCTGGTAGGTCAACTACCTTCCATTGGGTGGCCCCAGACCCAGAAGTATTTGGGCAGTATACTTTGGCTTCAGTGGGTTTTTTTCCCCTCTTTTTAAATTAAAGACACAAAGTTAGGTGGGTAGGGAGGGGGGGATGGATCTGAAAAGAGATAGGGCGAGGAATAAAAGTGCATCTGAATCTGTAACATTTAAAAATAATAATTTATTATTATTATTAATAATTTTTAGATAATACTGCAAAGAAAGTCAGAATAGTCCCATTTTGTGAAATTCAGAAAGTTTACATAATCTACCCAAGGACATAGACCTGGCATAGGATCCAGCAGGGGTCCAGCCAAGCCTCTTTAATCTCCAAATCTCTGTTTTGTTGCCCATCACACAGCAAGTTTGGAAAATCTGCCAACATGACTGTGCAGAGCTCCTAGACAAACACATATCATTGTATGCACTTTTCTAGAACCAGTATTCAAAATCTTACTGCTGCTAAATTAAAAAGCACTATTTTTTGGATATTGGTCTCACCAAAGGGCCAAACCTTAGCTCAAATGAAAATGAATTGGCATAAATCAATTACACACAATAGACTGAGGTGGAGGAGATATTAGATGTGGTAAATGACATGCCCTGGTCTACTATGCTGCATTGAGGAGCAGGACAGTAAGTCAGGACAGTAAGTGTGATTGAACTGGAACGGGATGTTGAGAAGGATTCCTGGCCCACATGCTGTATACGAGTGATGTCGTCTGCCACAGAGCACTAGACAGAGCTGGAAAGATGGGAGAAAATAACCATTTGTAAAGTCCCCGTGTTCATAAACAAGCCTGACATGCCCCTTTCCCACAGGAGGGAGACCCTGAGAAATGAATGGCTCTCCTAAGGCTCCAACTCTTGCCTCTGTCCTACAGGACAAAGCATTTGTTCATGATTCTCCATCAATATATTTGTCTTTCGGGGACAAGATTATGTAGACCTTCTCACAGTTTAGATTCTTTCCAGTTGGGAGGAGTTACTGGATCTTGCTGAGGCCTAAGGGTGTCAGAGGCAATGTACCTTTTGAACCATGGTTCCTTCATCATCTTCACTGTGCGGTTGTGAGAACCTAAGGAAATAAATTGTAGAAAGCAGCAATTGAAAAGCACATGGACGATGTCCTTGATTGTGTCTGAGGGTCCATTCAACCGCACCACCCTCTGATTCATACAACAGATACTTCTCAAAGCTTAGGAAACACAGTCACTTTCCCTACAACAATGGTCTCTTCACTGCTCAGCACACACTTGGAAGGCTTAGTGGCTCTTCCTTGGTCTTTGTGGGCATCGTGGCTCTGGCATGCTGCTCTTCACTCCACCAACACGCAGACTTTGACCACACACCCTCCCACCAGAAGAATCAGAAAATACACGAAGAAAAATCTAATAATACTTACTTGAGGTTTTTTAAACTCCTTGGGGGTAGATAGATACAAGGCAGTAAACCAGCATAAGGAAAGAAAAACAGTTTAAAAAAAACTAATAAAAAAAATCCCATAGGAAGGAAATGGAAACCTCCCACCCCCAAAATGGAGCTAAATTGTGTGGTTGCCTTTAGCTGCCTTCCTGGAAGGGTAGAAGCTGAGTGCACTAAGCACTTACACTGGAATTGTTTTCTAAACAGATTTTCTTAGCGTGTATTTTTCACATATTTTAACCTTTCTCAAAACACCCTGGCCAAAAGCAGTAAAAATGCTGTGGTATTAAAACTTAAATTAGGAGCTTGTGCTGGCTGAGGGACCCAGCTGGGTTTCCTCCGGCAATAGGGAAAAGAAAAGGGGGAAGCCACCATGCTCTGTTGCCCCCAGGTATTTTCCTGGTGCCCCTTGGGGAAGGCCCAGCTAACCCTGGCCCTTAGCAGACTAATGATGTAGAGACCGAGAGAGAGGGATAGAAAGCAATGATCGAATTGTTTTTAAAAAACATAATGCTTTAAATTTTTATTGTTATCTTTAAATTTTTTTTTTAAAAAAAGCATATGAAGTGGGAAAATAATTACATATACTTATTACAAACCCGCAGAATGCTTTGCTTTCAGTGTGAAAGGCTGGGTAGGGGGGAGCTGTTAGGATCTGGCAAAGGTACCCAGAGATAGGACATAGGAATGTGGAGAGGGACCCATGCTTTATTCAAACAGTAGGTTTTCAGTTTAAGCCATGCTGGGAACAACAGACATGTTCCCAAGTCATCAGCAGTTATAGCCAAAGAAAAGCCATTTGCCATCTCGGGCTTTTGCTTGGTCTTTGGGGACCAAATGAAAAACGTTGCCTTTGTTTCTGGGAGCACTAATATTGGGTGAGTATGAGGCCTGGGGCAACCATGAAGTCACCTTCTGTTATGACTGCCTATACAGCCAGACAAGGCCAGAGGGTACCCCAGGAAAGCTGTTCTGAGTGGAAAGTGCCTGAGTGGGTTTATTGATCTTATTGGAAAATGGGCATTTCAGCTCCTCTCCAAGGAGTCGGCCTGGACGTGTCAGCAAGGCGTCCCTTTGGACCCATCGACCCGAGCTGAAAAATGAACTACAACATTTCACCTGATTTTGCCACTGTCTGATGGTTCATCCAGAAAGAAGGGGAGCAGAGTAGCAGCAGTTGCATCCCTTTGTGAATGGCTCTGGTCTGCAGGTACCCACACTAGGTGCATGCACACCTCTGTCGGTCTTTTGGTAAGGGAAGCTAACAAGGGCTATGGATCTTTGGAACAGGGACTGCTGCAGTTGGTTAGGGCCCTTAGCTCCCAGATATTTTGTAGCAATGGACAGAATATAAAAAACAGCCTGCTGCAGCCACCCAACCACCCCACCTTGTGGCTCAATTCTGAGCCTAGACTGCGAGGACATGACCAAAGGAAATACTTGACCAGACATCTGAGAACATCTGTTTACTTTGCTTGTGCGAATGCAGCCTGCCTGGCCTGAGGTGTCTGCTTTTGGCTGAATACAAGATGGAGGCCCCTTGTAAACACAGGCCATGCCAAGCTCAGGGGAAGCCTACCTAGGTGACTGCCTTCTTCTTGTTGGAATGGCTCGGAGTGATGGGTTTCTTCCTTCCTGTCCTCAGCAAATCTAAACTTGCAGGAGATGAAGAGATGGACACAAACAGAGGGGAGGTTTGAATCCTTTCTCACCCTGTTTCTTAGTTCAGAAAAACCAAAGGGTCTCAAATAAACACACAGCCTTTTTCCCTGGCCAGGCTAGAAAAGGTGATGCTTTGAGAAGTGTGACAAATGGACCTGTCCTGGACCAGCCTGGAAGCTAAACATTGGAGAGGAAGGAGAGGGAAGGGAAAGGAGGGGGGGGGAATGGGGATATTTCTGCAGGCTTTTTATGAATGTCCAGGCTCAGGCCCAGAAGTGGCTGCTGTCTGTTGGTGGCAAAAGATGCCTGGGTTATTCTTAGCAAAGTGCTTAGGGAATCTGAGCCTGAGGGGCTCTGGAATGGAAAAACAAAACAAAACAAAGCTTGTTCTGCCTGTCTTCCGGAGATATTCAAAGCTAGGTGAAGGAAGTCGATCTGAGGGGGCAGAAAAATAGTTATATGCTGAATGCCTCAGCCCCTCAAATCATGATTGTTTTATGTGGTTCTTTTCCCCTTGGTGAAGAAAATGGGATGTGGTGTCAATTACTGGGAAAAATATACAAAGTCCTAATGGCTAATCTATTCTTCTAAGTATGAGGAAGGCTACTACACCTAAGAGACTTGATCTAATTGTATAATAAAACTCAAGTCATTTCCAGCCAGCTCGGACATTCCAGTTCTGTCGGAGGATGCTCTGGCTGCTGCTGCCTCTGCCGCCACCCTAGGCAGGGAGCAGGGAGCTGACCCTGGCAATTGCTTGTGGGTAAAATCAGGCAAGGATCTGAAGGAACGGAGGACTATGGCTGCAGAGTGCAATGTGGATCTTGGAGATGCTGGGTAGTTAACAGTGCTTTCTTGTTTTATATGTCCCCATGCTGGCAGTTGTTTTCTAGAAACATCTTATGTTTCTAGAAACATCTATGTCAAGGCCCTAGCCTCGGGAGGCACCCCAAAGCTGTTCCACGACATCACTTCTTTTCTTCCTCCCTTTCCGTGTGTGTAGATCAGATGGTCACTTAAAGAACTCCAGCAATTTCACATCATCTGCTTTAACTTCCTACTCCTAACTACCCCCATAGGAAAGTCCAGTGGTCAGTTTATAGATAATGTTCAAAGCTCCATGGCTAAGAAAGGATGGCGGGGTACAAACTTGGATTTCTTACCCTTGCCATTTGCTGTTGCTGACTGAGGGAGACAAGAGGTCCCCCTGAACAGTGATCCCTAAAGTTGGGACGTGGTGGGGACCTAAAGTGTGAGAGAGGTTCAGGTGCCATGAGAAGTGGGTGGCGGCAACGGGCCTCCTAAAATTAGCTCTCTCCTTTCAAGTCTGTCTGATTCGATCCAAAAACATGAAAGGACTTGAAAGCCCCTCGCATGTAAATCCAATGACAGTTTCTAACACCATCACAAACAGCAAAGCCTCTGTTTATTTAAGCATTGGAAATTTTTTTTTTTAAAGAAAAATACAACTGGGAATAGAAGTCACTGGGTTATAAATGAGCTCTCACCCCACCAAAGAAAAAAATAATAATTATAATAAAAATAATGGCACCATATTCTCTGATAAACCAGTGCCAGAAAAGCTCTTGGGGATCAAGTTTTGTCAGTCTCCAGCTTTTACCAATTTAAATTCTTGGCAGAGTATTAAAAAAAAGTATAAGGTATTTGAAACTCCAGTCCCTCAGGTACTAAATCTAGGGTTTCCTGGCAAAAGATGAATGTTGCCAGAGTGAAAGCCTCGCGCCACAGGGCCATATCTCCATGGCTGTTCGTATTTATACTTCATAGACAAATATGTCATTCTTTCGGGATCCCTTTACAGGGCCAGTTTTTCTCCCTCACATGTTACCCGCTCCCTTTGGATAAAAATGAAGGCTGTCAAGCTCAGGACACAGGCTTTGAGCTAGAAATGCCCTTTGGTACCAGAAGCCTTGCACTTACAAAACTGTCCCAATTACTAAGCCACAAGGACGATAGACAGATAGGAAAATGACCCCTGTGGAGATGGTCAGCAGTACAGGGTCCATGTCTTCTGGACCTGTTCACTCCTCGGTCATTCACAGTTTTCCTGACCCTGTGAAGAGCTACTTTAGAGCAGAAAGCATGAGAACATTCAGTCTTTCAGATTATACTGGCAGGACTTAGTGGGAAAACAATGCCAGTCAGCAGTTAGAGAAGGGATCCTCATTAGTAGTGTCTACACTCCACTCATGAACCATGGGCATGCTCTCCATCCTTACCTCCTGGTGTACTCTATTCATGAACCATGGGCATGCTCTCCATTCTTACCTCCTGGTGCACTCCATTCATGAACCATGGGCATGCTCTTCATCCTTACCTACTAGAACTTAAGTCCAGTGTGGAGATTTTTCCAATTTCCTTTCTGAATCTTTGTGACTCTTCTGCTTTTACTTGTATTTATTTTCTCTCCTCTCCCTAGCCTATTAATGAAGTTTAATTTAGCATGCAAATATCTTGTATGACTCAATCTCCCCACCCCTATGTCTGTAGGCCACATTTTGAGAATTATCATATAAGGGGAGATGCCACATGTTTTAAACATCTAGTGTGTTTGGGGTACAATCCTCAGTCCTTGCCCAATTTAAGACTTGGAGGGTAAATTTATGATTATCTTGGAGATGGAAAACTCTATTAATAATTAAGTATTTTTTTAACTCTGGAAGGCACTGTATAACATATTGCAGCTTGACAATCACATTCTTTGTCCAGTCTAGTGTTTCATATTTTACAAGTAGAAAATATATTCTTTCTAGACAAAAATTAATTTTCTGTTAGTGCTGTGATTTATCAACTCTCTCTATACACTTCATACAATATATATGTCATAACCTGAGGTACACAGGGATATCACAGCAGGGATGGATAATAACAATGGTAAGGACTTTTATTGGATAGTCACAGGGACTTCCCACATTTCATGTGAATACCATATACATGCCCATATAGCAGCTTTCTCATGGCCCAGGCTGTTAAGATGTCACATGACTAGCTAAGGCAAGCTGAGAGCCTGCGCATCCTATCACAAGAGCAGAGCTGTCTTGTTAGTCCTGGTCCAGAAATGTCCAATGAGCATTGTATTATCCATTGCATCTTCTTACTCTATTTCTAGAGTCTCTGCTAGTCTCACAGGCTCAGACACAAATTCTCTGTGCCTGACATTAGAACTTCAGTCTCATGTGTCCAGTTCTTGCATGTGGGACATGTAAACATGATGGCTTTACCCCGAGTTCCACAGCCCTCTAAACAAACCCTTCTCCATCACCCACATGTGTGTATTAAAACCATTCTCAAGCTCCTGCCTTACTCAATGCCAACAATAGTAGCCTTGCAAAAAATACTTCTGTTAGTCACACTCTTCATACACACTGTGGTCTTTGCTTCATTTGGGTTCATAGTCAATGGAGTCCTCATCACAACTTTAATAAGTATGTTTAATTAATATTAGTCCCATTTTATAGACTCAGAAATAATGGGACATGAACAGCCCAAGGAGCCCCTTGGAGTAGCAAGCTATGAAGGATGGGACCCACTTTAGAATGTCATCTGCTCTTTTCTGTAGCGCTCCACTCTATGTGACATTTAGTCCTAAGAAATGTCCCTTAAAATCATTAGCCTATCTCTCATTATTTCAGGTGACCACCAGGTCTCCTTTTCTGTGTCACTTTCAAGTTATTACAGAGAAGAGTTTCTGAGGCAAAGAGAGGATACATTGAGGACTTCTGACACCAAGAACAGAATTTCTCCACACCTTCCTCATGAGCCTTCCCTGATACCCCTCATAAATCAGATTAATGTCCCTGGAGTCCCCATGGTTCTTGGTGTTTTTTTTTGTTTGTTTGTTTGGTTTTTTTTTTTTTTTTTTTTTTTTTTTTTTTTTTTTTTTTTTTTTTTTTTTTTTTTTTTTTTTTTTTTTTTTTTTTTTTTTTTTTTTTTTTTTAGGGATAGCTCTGACTACTAATCTATCTGGTGGTGATCTGCTTGGAGATGATCAAATGTCTCTCATCTATCACTGCCTACTACACAAGAGTATCTAGCAAATGTTTGTTCAAAGGATAAGTGTGTAAACAAATATGACACTCATGGGTGAAATTTGTGTAGAGAAAATTCCATCTATAATATTATTAAATATTTCTTGTGTCTATACATTAGCAATTTCTGAGAGGGAAATTATCTTACTATGGTACCTTTTTCTTTAAATCTTCTGACCCTTACTGCAGGGTAAAAGTTTAAGGAACTATGGAACTAGATGGCTTGGATTTGAATTCTCCACTTACTAGTGTGCAGTGTGGACATTTTACTTAATTCTCTGAGCTCATTTTTTTGTCTATATAATAGGGGCTTTCAGGTGATTGAGAGGAATATTTCAATTCACATAAACTTTCAGCATAAAGCCTGGCACACAGTAATCCCATGAATAATAAATAATGGTGATGGTGATGATGCTGTTAGGTATACTTTCTTCATTCTTGAAGAGCTTGCACACAGTAGAGGAGACACAGAGAAGCTCTTCACCTTCTATTAGATCTCATGTTCAAGTATAACCGTCTCAGCAATGTGGACTTTCCACAGACCCTTCCATGGGCATGTTCATGATTACTCACAGAAAGGAAGTGGTACTTCAGCACACATCCTTCAGGGCCTGCTCAGAATTGCAGCTCCAACTTGCATGTCAGGTGAAGTCTCCTCTCCTTCTTACAGCTTCCATACATATGAAATGGTGTAGATGATGCATGTGTCATAGAGGTGCAGTGAAGATGAAATTACAATTATGAAATGTCATAAAAAGGCCTTTTCAAAGGGGGGGGAATATAATAAACATTAGCTGCCTTCGTATCTTAATCTACATCCTTCATCTTCTGTCAGCTTCTACACACCTTAGGCAGTGGACAATTCACTCCAGCCTGGAACTCAACTCTCCCCCAGTATACACTGTCCAAATATCCTTGTCAGTTAATCAGAGGAAAGGTTTAGTAAGTCTTCTTGGATAGATTCTCTTTCTTTCTGAACACCAGCATCAATCCCATGCTCTGTCCTTTTTGTAGAGGTTCTGAACCCCTCTCTTACCTTGCTAACCCTGCATGTATGTCAATCACCCAAAGTTGCCCTATTCCTAGATGTACCTCTGTCTCCCAGAGGCAGAAATACCCATCCTCTAAGAGTCCCTACCTCACTAGAGACACTTTCAAACTGACATACTTTATCCATGCCCTAGGACTTTTAAATCTTGAATTCCAACCCTACCCCAGAGCCCATCCCTGACCTCTCATTGCATCTCACTTAGAGAAAAGATAGAGTTTTTTTTTTTCTTTCAGTCCTTCTATTTCCTGTCTCTGTGATGGCTTTTTACCACTTGTTATTATGCGTCCTAAAGCCTACCAAGTACACAGAGGAAAGGATGGTTAGGAAGAAGGTGTAGGCGGGCAACCCTAATGTAGCTGCCTTCTGTCCTTAGTCATTTGCCTTGAGGATGTAGGAGTGCCAAGGAACAGGCAAGGCAGACGATAGCTTGAGGCAATGACCAGAAGAAAGGGCTCCAAGAACAGTACACTCTTCTTGGGGAGCAGTGGGGAGAAACTACAGTTTCCCAAGGGGAGGTATCAGGAATGAGAGGAGAACCATCCAGGTAGGGTCTGAATGGGCTCCGCACCCAAATCTCCACTGAAGTACTGTGTAAATGGGTTCTTTTTCAACATTTCCTACAAGGCATGAATTTTACAAATGGGTTGGAACAGAGCAAGTGTAAAGAGAGCTGGAGGACAAGGGGGCCGCCTGGATTACAATGATGGCAATATCTTCAGTAATAAGAAAGAGGCCAAATATGCAGAATTCCCATATGAACAACCTTTCAATGCCTGTTGTCATAGAGCAGATAATCTCCTGATGAAACAATTAAGTAGACATCCATCTTGTAAACAGACACAAACCTCAACCCAACACTTTGTGGTATCATCAGCTCTTATCCAGGGAATTAGAGACAACTCCAGAGACCCTAAGTAACAAAGAAAGGAAAAGTCATTATGAAGTTATAAAGAGCACGTTGACGCTTAAGGCGGAGAACTCAAATAATATCTTGAGTTTCGTGGGGCCACACCATGGCAAGTCTTGCAAACACAAAGCATAATTTGGATTGTATTACCCAGGATGACACTGAAAGTCTTTGAGGAGACCTGTGATATAATCTGACAGCCAATCAAGAATAGATTTCAGGAGATACTGTTCTGTTCAGGTGCCAGTTAGGAAGTTGCAGATGCAGTAGATGGCTAGAATCAAAGCATTGCTGTATGGTGACTTTTCGTCTGGTCATAGCATGATGCTGTCTTGGACTTTGCCTGAGTAGCCATGGCAACTGCAGCAGAACAATACTATGATAGGTCTATAGTAATGGTTATGGTGATGGTAATTGGGCTGCTGACATTCCCTAGCAACTGGGAATCCATTTCCAAGCTTGGAAACCTTCCCCAGCTTCAAGTGATTTGGGGAGTTATTAGCATCTATAAGAAATAGAAGATTAATTGAGAGTGGAACTCCATGCTGTAGATTCCCGAAGATTGCCATTTATGATTGGATGTGACTTAGTGGTAATATCCATGTTTCTGTGAATAATCTTTTGCCAATACTTTGTAAGAAAGAGCATAAATTCCCAATAAACTCTTTGATTTTACCAAGTTAGATTTTGGTAAAAATCATGCTTTAGACTGTTATAAATCTACCTTGTGACTGAACATGCAGTTGCATCTCCCAAGGAAAAGATAACCCAGCAGACATAGATGGAGCTCTTCACAAGGCTTCTTCTCATGTAGACAGATTAGGAGGTACTGTTCTCTTAGATGTGCATGGGGAGGAAGTCTTGATTCCAGGTAGTCTATTAGAAGGGTTCAGCCTGTGTACCCATTAATAAATTTGCCTTTGATTGTTCCCCAAGCCCTGCTTTCTCCATTCCCAATATACTTATCGAGGAAATGAACCAAGCAAGCTCCAGTACAGCAGGTGGTTGGTGAGTTGGAAAAGATGCTAGAAGAGGGCATGTGGGCCTTCTGGTGGGGGCTAGATGTTGTTGTGGGGGGAATGTTGTGACGGCACCTATGCGATTCTGCTTCGTATTGATCAAGCCCCATTTGCCAGTGAACCTCATAATCAGCTCCTGCTTAAGCCTTTGCTTCCCCAGTAATTGACTCTCGCATATTGATTAAGATGTTGATGTGTCCCAGGATTTCTTGGTGGTGATGTCGGCACCGCCTCCCAGCAGGCTGGGTTGGCAAGGCTCTCACTGTAAGGCTGTCACCGCTTGCTCCTTAATGGATAAAGCTGTCATCTGAGAGCTGGAATGTCTTGCAGGCACAGAGACAAAATTAACTGTTCAATAATGTATGGGACATGGAAAAAACTTTACCCAACAACTCCAATTGATTGCTGTAAGTGTTTTGACTGCATTTGCCTGCTTTGCATAAAGTCAGCGACTTTGGCTAGCCTGTTGTTCATGTACAGCCATTTCTCAGCCTCCTTTAGAGTATGAGTCAAGAGACTGGTGGCTGCCAGGAAGTAGCTGTCTGGGGAATGGAGGGTAGTGGGCTGAGGGAGCAGGTAGGCACCACTGACACCTCTCTGGGGATCCTTGAGTGATCCCTGGTCTTTAAAGCAAAGGGTTCCTGGCAGTAAGATGGGATCTTGCTAGAGTAGCATCTTGGGTGAGTTTGGGAAAACACTGGGTGTGGAATTCCTGGAGCTCTGTGACCTCACTTGCTCCAGGCCCTCTTTCTCCTCTCTCTGAGTTAGGCTGACATCTTACAGAGAACTTGTCAGTCAGCTGTAGGAAGAGGGGCCACTGGGGCACACCATCTACAGCAGCTTGGTAAACAGCCCCCTCTCATTTCCGCTGAACCCTGTCGTTCTGTGGGACTTGGTTAAATGTGTGCTGAGGATCACACGGGTTCCAGAAACGGCTGAAGGTTTCTCTCAGTCCTCCCCTTTCTGACCTGGAGAAAGAGGAACATATCAAGACAGCCTGCCTATATGCTACATCTTTTCTGCCAAGCTCAGCCTTTTAAAAACATAACAAGATCCTTTGAACACAGCTCTGTTTTATCACAGCCTCTTTATTGAACTTCTAATCAACACAAGCAGCTGACAAAATAGGAGATTGCAGATTCGGCTCTGCATTATGTATCCTCCTCCTTGTGAGTCTAAAAAAAAATCATAACATTAAAGGAAGAGAAAATAAACAGGCTCCTTTAAAAAACAAACGAATCCCACCAAACCAAGGAAATCCTCTCACACCCAGAGGAAATTCTGCCTCGTGCCTTGCAGACTGCAGCTTGGTCTTTGGAACCTCATAGAGACCGGTTCCATAAAACAAATAACCACCTCATTTTTGTCACCCCTAGGAGTGAGGTCTAGGCTGCAGGCCCATGTCCAAGGATTCCTTCTTCATAGGCCCAGCCAACCACAGATACGTCTGGCCTCTTGTTTAGAAGGGAAGCAGGCACAACCCCTGTCCTGGTCCCTTCTCTCTTTCTCAGCCCTGCCCCCATCTAATGGTCCTGGGTGTTGGTACATTGCCCTCACTTGAGGCTCCTTCTCCTTCCTTGCCTCCATCTTCCTCATCCATTTCTGTTATTCTTTAGCTAACAATGGATGTGTGTGAGAGAGGTGCCCTACTTAGTTCTGAAACGCTGCAAGAGGAAGGAAGCACAAACTTCCCTTCTATCCAGCTCGAAATTCCATCTCTAGAAATTGTCGGGGATTGGGGCCTAGAGAAGCAACCATTGGATAAGGCTTGTGCCTATCTGACCAAAGCCATTTCTTTCTTTATGGAGTTTTAAAGCAGATGCTTGAGCTAGGGGTGCAACTCTTGGCTGAAGGTGGGATAGAGAGGGCTATGCTTAAGAGCCTGGCTCTCACCACAAGATGTGGGCCCAATACCTAGTAGTGAGCACTGAAAAGGTATCAGCAGGGCAGATGGAATGGCTGAAGAATAATATATGGCAAGGATGTAGTCCAGACAACAGCCACTGAAGGAAAGGGTACCAAGTTCGGAAAATCCTTGAAACAATGCTTTAATTGGCCCCAGACTTGCAGATGAATACTTGTCAACACAAACATGATGGAAGACTAGGTTATACTAAGCAAGATTCGATAAGGATGGCTGGAAGGTCTCAACGGCTGGAGAATTACATGGCCCACAGGCAAGAGTAGCTAGTCTTAAAAGCCAATGCATCCTAGGGGAGAGTGTCTGACATTACAAAACAAAATGGTCAGCTCTGTTCTTTGGGAATGATCATTTGCTACCATGGAATGATGGGGAATGATGGTCAATGAACCAGGGAAGTCTGGACATACAATCAGGAAAGCCACCTGGTGAGAGGTAGGAAGGGTCCAAATGAGACCAAGTATGGGAATGTGGGGCAATCATGGGACACAGTCTCCACAGGTTTTGCCTGATCCTGAAGATGACAGAGACAAAAGTAGAAACCGCCAACTCCCTCTTCTCTGGCTTTCAGCCCTTGGAGGCAGAACATGAGACAGGAATACATGGCCGGAGACCGAAGATGATGAAGGAGGAAGAAAGTTGTTCAAATGAGCTCTGAGACTAGAGAGACTCTCGAACAGATGAGTGCGGAGAGGAACTAGCCTTCTCCAGAGTTGCAAGAGAGACGTTAAGCCTTATTTGTTGCACAAGGATGAGAGAAAGATTGGGGAAAGTAGTGGAAATTCACGAATAACACAGTCCATTTAGACTCTGAAGACGAAACACCTTAGGCTTTGTAATTTAGAAATAGTAGGAATTTATCCATACAGTTCTAGAGGCTGAAAGGTCCAAGTCAAAGCCCAAGTGTTGGTACCAAGTGAGACCTGGATCTTTTTAGATGGTGGTGGCTTTAGGCAGTCATGTTCATGTAGAGGGGTGGGAAGGAATGGAGCTGTGAACTCTCTCAAGCCTTTTGTAAAGGCACTAATTCTAGAAGCGGAGGCCTTCACAGCTAATCACCAACATCTCACCCCTTAGTCCTCTTGCAGTGGAATTAAGTTTCACCAGGAATTTGGGAGGTACAAAAATATTAGAATCACAGCAGCTTTGACCAAGTGTTTGGCTTGCTGGAAAATCCAGGTGAGAGATCAATATTAGCAACATACATGAGCACCTGGTTTGCAAGAGGCCACTTCAGAGTCCAGGCCAAGGAGGAAAGGAGAGAATTCTGGAGAGACTTCGTAAGTATACTTACTAGTAGGCTTTTCCATGTAGACTCCCCTGGGATGTGGTGGATAGTTGACCCTCAGTCTTAGAGAAGAACCATAAATTAAGTCAGAACTACAATTATTCTCATGAGCAAATGGGAGACTTGTCCTAGACCTTGAGTGACCAATAGTCAACTCTCCCTATCGGGCTCAGAGCAATTACCTTAAGTGACTTGGAATAAGAATAGAAATGATTTCTTCTGAGGACCCTGTCAGTACTGCTGTAAAAATCATTTGTATCTCATTATGGGACATGAGTGTGCTAGACAGGCCCTTAGTGACACCTGATGCTGCTTCTGCCACTGGTTATTCCGGGTAACAATTAACAGGAGATGATTGTAACTGCTTGGGTGGTCATTCTTCTAGGGGATGCTAGCAATGGAGTTCAGTGCCCCAGAGTGGCTCCCCTAAGGCTGTGAAGGGAAATGAACCACATTCTTACCTGTCACAGCAAATCTTTTCCCCTTCCTGCTCTCCATTTTGCTAGTTGAGTTTTAGAAAGTGACCCTGAGAGTTACACTTTGGGGCTTCTACAATAAGCATGGGGATTCCTGTACAACCCAAACTGCGGAGAAGAGTGTTAGAGAAAAGGACAAAGCCAAATGGCAGGACACATTTGTTTGCTTTTTTCTCTTTGTGATTCTATGCTTTTTTTTTTTCTTTATGAGGAGGGTACAAACACAGTCTCCCACTACCACAAATCCCAGGTGTCAGCACAGAGGGCACTGGATAAAGCCTTCCTGATCATGGAATCTCCCCTGTCAGGTGAGTATTCTGTGCTGTTGATTTTGAGAAGGCTCCAGAAGGGTCCCCAGGTGGACTGTTCACAGTGTTCTCCAGCACTGTCTGCATCATTCATTCATTCTTAGTGAAAGAACTCTGCTTTGGGTCCACAGAGTAGACATGGTGAGCACGGGGTAGCAAGCAGGGTGCAGCCCAGGCAGGCAGGCTGTGAAGCAGTTTCTGTTGACCGGCTGCTCTGTGCCTTTCTGCCGATTCGGCTAAGACAGTGAACAGTGTGTGTTTGATGTCTGGTCTTTGGGAAGGAGACCCAGGAGAACATGAGCTGGGCTTGTCTAGATATCAAAGTCCAAATTAAAAATTTATTCCAGTGTTTGAAAAACTCCTGGCCAAAACCTTCACATGGAAAAAAAAAAAAAAGAAAAAAAAAGAAAGGGGGGGGGGGCGAGTACAAACTCTGGTTTCTTCAGCATCTCCAGATAAGGACTAGAGGATTTATTTTTAAAAATAAACCACCTAAAGCAAGGACAAATAGTTCCATAACTGGACACAGGTCAGATGGCATCTGTTTAATCATTATGGGCAAGTGGGAAGCATGTAGTTTAGTAATCAGTTTTGAATCCTCTTTTGCAATGTTTGATTATCTGGTTCTTCCCTAGAGTTGAAGGACAAAGAACAAGAAAGGGCGCCTCTCCCTACCCCGCCTACTCAACAGCCCCGCCCTCGCCTTCATCAGCAAAAGAGCAGAGGGGGAATTTTTTTTTAAGTTGTCAGTTAAAGAGGAAAATAAGGTGGCAGGTCAAACCATCTAGTAGTAATAATGAAACTATTAATCATATTGAAAATTTTATTATATAACAATAGTTTCAGGAAAGGAGTGAAAAATAAATAATCCAATTAAATCAGGCCATTAAACAAATAATTTTTAGAAAAAAATAGAGCTAATCTAATACAAGATACTTTTTAGGGAAAAGTGGAAGTGGAGAAGTCAACTTTAAAAGCAAAGCAACCAGAGGAAGGATTGGGACCAAGATGTCTCCTTCACAATGAAAGCCGGAGGTAGAAAAGCAGGCTGGAGGGGCCATGTCAACAGATGACCCTGTACAATCAGCCCCAGCACACACCACACAGCACCCTGCAGAACTGAACACAGGCCCCCAGGTGAATTTAGCAGATCATCCAGAAGAGCTTTGCTAGTGTCATTTTGTAAGCTTTACATTTTAAGTTTAACTTGGGTACAATTTCTTAGTTAGTTTACAGGGTTCATGGGTTCATGTCTCTACCATTCTGAATTGGCCATGAGATAGAGCTCGCACCCCAGAGCCGTCTTCATTAACCCCATTCTCCAGAAGAAGCCCTTCTTCAGCTATCTATCACCATGGACCTCTCTCTCTTTCTCTCTCTGGAAGGGTACATAAAGTCATAAAATATTTCTATTGCATCTTCTACTTATTTAATATTATGTTTATGATTTTTATCTGTTAGTCAGGAAGAGGAAATTTGTTTACTCTCCGTGATTCAGAACACTCCATGTTTCCATATATAGTTTATATAACTGTAGTACAAACATGCATTTATATGGCTTCCGGTCTCTTGCTGGTAAAGATGGCATTTCTAGGAACATTCTTGTGTATATTTTTTGATGTCCATATGCCTTTCTGTGGATCTATTCCTAGGGAATGGTTGAGTCATATGGTATAATATGTTAATGTTAGACACCACAGATTCTTTTCTCAGAAGCTGATGCACCTGGCAGCCTTCATGTTAGCAGAATGAGCGCTCCTTGCTGCTTCAAGTCTTCAGTACTATCGCTTTATCTCAGTCTATACCAACTGAATTGTTGACTAAGTTTGGGCTGCTGAATTTGCATATTTTCCAAAGCTTTTTTTTTTAATAAATTGAAGTAGATTATACACTTATTTTGACCATTATTAATTTATTGACTTTTGTTGTTTTATATAAAAAATTTTAAATAGTCCAGATACAAGAGGTGTTTGCATACTTACAAAAGAGTGTTACAAGTATGTGTGTGTGCCGATGCAGTATGTCTATGTGCATGTGTGCTTGTTCAGGCTCTCAGTGTCTACCCATCTTACATATTGAGACAGGTTCTCTCTTTTTGAAAATAGTATATATTTTTATTAATTTTTTATGAATTTGTACTTGATCATATCTATTCCTCCCACTGTTTCCAGATCTAATCCTCCATCCTATCCACCCAACTGTGTTTGATTTAAATCCACTGATTTCAGTTTGTATTATCCAAATAGTCCTGAGTGTGGACCTTGCCCTGATGCACCAGTCACCTATCAGGAGTCACACCCTTAAGGAGAACTTGTCCTCCCCTTCCAGCAAGTATCCATTGCCAATACTTCCTCAATCAGGGATGGGACTTTGTGCCATCATCCCCCACTACGCTGGAATTGTGTCCAGTTGGAGCTAGGACAGGTGTTGTGCATGCTGTCACAGTCACTGAGCTCATGCATGCAACTGCCCGGATGTCTCCAGAAAACACTGTCTCTCCCTGTAGTCACTCAGGAGGCCTGGCCCTTACAATCTTCCCACTCCCTCTTCTGGAACGAGCTCTGAGCCTTCAGGGCAGGGGTATGCTATAGATGTCCCATTTAGGACTGGATGGGCACTCCACAGTCTCTCATGCTGGCGTTCACTGTCATCCTGGCACTCGAATATGCACATTATAAAGCACCACTATTCCTTAATTTTTATTTTTTAAACAATATTTTTATTAATTCTTTGAGAATTTCACACAATAAATCTTGATCTTATTCACCCCTAGTCCCCCTGCCAGCTCTTCCTGGATCCACCCTCTCCTCTTAATCCCCATACCTAAGTTAAATCCTCCCTCCCTCCCTGCCCCCCAGACTATCTTGCAGTAGATATCTGTCGTCTCGTTCTTACAAACTTCCCACCCCTTCTGTGATGTTCTGAGTTTTACATATGGTGGTTTTGCTGTGACTGTATTTATCTGGGAAAGACATCCTGTAATCATTTGTCTCTGCCTTTTGACCAGTTGTAGCTTTTATATTTCTTTCTTCCTTCCTTTCTTTCATTCATTCTTTCTTTTTGTGAATCTGTAGATGCAAGTTGCAGATATCAGAAGACTAAGAAGGGGTCATAACATGAGTGTAGCGGGAGATACCGTTGCTATGACAGAGAAATGGGAAAATGGGTGATGGAACCTTACCTGGGGAGTGTGAAGTGGGAGGGAGGGCACAACAGAGACAGGGGAGGAGAGAATAAATAACACTAAGGATGTTAGGAAAAGCCATTAAGAATTATAATTTTATGGTTACTTAAAATTAATATATGCTTACACACATGTATTAGTTTATATATTTTTAACTTTAACTAATATTAATATATAGCTAGTATATATAATATATAATTACTCATATAGTATATTAAAGCATATGTAAGTTTAAAGTGTGTATATATATATATATATATATATATATATGCTTCCCTCAAAACCATAGATTTATATAACAAAACCCTCAGTGCAAGGAAATGAAGCCTTCTTCCTAGTTGTTCTTCAGGGAGTTTAAGAGACTTCCCTTAACAATGTAGGTGGCTGCCATTGTTCTTGTCTTTGAGAAAAAGACTGTGAATATTGCTAAACACATAAGATACTTAGAACACAGGGCTTGGAGGACTGATCTGAATCTGACTGGAGGCCTCTTTACTAAGAGCTACCTCTCAGGGGATTGGAAGGATCCTACAAGCAGCCAAGGGAAGTTCCACCCAGCTGTGATGTCTATGACCACAATAATGACCAGCATGGTAGAATATTCCCAAAGATGCCGCAGTGAACTTGTATCGTGCAGGTAACCCATAGATGGCTAAGTAGATTTAATGCTCACTCAGTGGAAAGGGATTCGTGCCTGGCACTGTATACCTATCTAACTGCTGGTGGCTGGAGAGGCCATGGAACCCAGAGAAGAACCTATTTTCTAAACCAGTATAATCTGTAATTGAATTCTAAATACCCTTAATTGCAGACAAGTGTAGCTTCCACTTTTTTTTTAAAGTTCCTTAAGTATATCATTACTTTTTTTCATGAGTTCTTAATTTCAAAAATACTAACTTCTCAGTCTTTCATTTTATACTTAGTGATTTTTATATCTCCTTTAGATTGACCCACCCTAAGGTCATAAACTGTTTTTCTACTTCTCATTATACAAGCTTGTTTGTTAGACTTCTCCCATTTGGTTTAAAATCCAACTGTAAATGATTTTTTTTTAATAGTGTAAGATAGGACCAAATTGATTTTATTTCTTTTGGAAATTTAAATAATTGAACCATTTCTTTAAAAAACCATTCTTTGCACACTACCCTCAGCTCATCATTGTACAGAAATACAAGATCTCTAGCCCTGCTGCTGGACTCTCGGGTCTGGTGGGTGGATCCAGTGTCTCTGATTACACCAGCCCCATGATGCCTTAAGGACCACTGAACCTTGAACTTTTGGCTTCCTTCTCCTAGGTTTTGTCTAGACTAAGTTTTATCTTTTGCAATTCCATATAGAGTTTAGAATTAGCTTCTATTTTTCACAAATAAAAAAATAAAGAAGAGCATGGGGGGTAGAGGGAATAAGGGCGGGGGGGGGGGGGGGGGGTGGACATGCCAGGATTTCCATAGGTGTTGCTCTGAAGCAATAGATGAATTTGAAAATCACCAATATTTTTACAATGTATGTTTTTCCAATTCAATTTATACAACAAATTGCTTAAATCTTGAAAAAAAAATGTTCTCTGCCATATTTGCATTTTTACATATTTGGTACATAATGTTTGTTAAATTTATTTATATTGAGTTATGTAATTTATTTCATATTTTAGACATTCTTTTCTAGTACTGTCAAAATTATACAATTGATTTTAAATTATGAATATTACTAAGCTTTATCAAATATTTTGTTTTATTCATCTTTTGGATTGTCATGACATTTCTTCTTTATTCTGTTACTCTGATGAATTTTCTTGACTGATTTCTGTATTGAACCAACCTTGCATTTCTGAAGCAAAGTTACTTAGTGATGTTTGATCCTTTTCATGTATCTATAGATTAGAGTTTTATAACTGTGGCAATGTGTGTTTCAGCATTAACACAGTATTGAGATGACAGAGTAAGTTGCCCAGACACCTTTCATTTAGGTTTCAAGTGTATCAGAGGTTCCCAGAGTTTAGATCCGACCCAGACCTCAGTCCTCACGATATACTTATCTTTAGTAGACAGAGAATTCAATTAGAAAGTAAAAATGAACACAAATCAGAATAAAGGGGAAAAATCTATAGTTTAAAACTAATTTTCCTTCAAAAGGACACAGAGAAGATGAATCTCCCAGTAGTAAGTTATAACGTTGGGGACTGTGAAGGCCAGAATGGTGAACTGTAATTATCATTTATAATGTATACTCATAATCATATTGCTTCTAGAACATCTTCATTATCTTTCACTTTTGAAATGATTGTTGTTCCCAACAGACTTGGGAATCCACTTTTATTAGGCCCAGATCATCAATCCAAACCTTTTAAGGTAAGAGTGTTGCTACCTCAGAAGCCAAAGAGACTTTTCCTAGCTGGAAAGTGAGCACTCCATAGTCATTAGCCTCCTGGACCTGTGAGCCAGCCTGCCTGTCAGTGAGGTTACATTGGCCTCAAATTAACCTGCTCCATTTGCCCAGGCACATTGTCCTTCATTCCACAGACTGTGTTCTCAAGTGGCTTTAGCAAGCCTTGTTTCCTACCAGAGCTAAGTTTCAGGGGAGAAAGGCATGTCTAAATTGAATTTGGTTTATACAGTTTTATTTGTAATGGAGCATGTGTTTAAAAGAAAGCCATACTCAGTGCTTTGAAAGGCAAGCATCCATTGTCTCACCTAATTGATGTCAGAGATCCTCACTTGCAAAGATGTAATACCTTTCATTTATTATTGTGGTAGCATCCTAAGAGGGACTTGTCTTCTCACCTTCTGTGCTCCGTCACTACAGGATGCTTCAGGGAGCCCTGCTTCCCTAAGTCCCATGGCGGCTTCCTTTTCCACACTGCCTGGCATCTCCTCTGTCTGAGCACTCCTGACTTCCCCTTTGAGTTCACCAGGTCTCTTAGTCTTGCTTCCCATGGGTGGTGCTCTGTAGGATCCTTGTCCTTGACTATCGCCTTGGCCCATGCACATTGACCTGTTTGTGTTAAGACCCTCTGGGATCCTCAGGGACAACTCACCAGTGACCAGGGGCAGAGCAGCTGTATCAACTCAGCTTGGAGAAGCTCGAATATCCAGTGATCTTGGCTGTGTGGAGTTTGAAATTAAGCCCAGTGTATTACTCACGGCAAAACCAGGGGCCAGCCAACTTAAATAGAGCACTCCCTGAAACATTCACAGAATGATTAGAGAAGGAAAGTCCGACTGAAGAGCTCCTATTTTGTGCCTGCTTTTTATTTTTTTAAACAACATGCTCTCTGTAAGTGAGATGGAGAAAGTGGAAACCTCAAAGAATGTTATTTATTAATTTAAAAAGGTTCTGCCTATGAACATATGCCAGGTCCCTTTAACTTGATAACAATGGCCACAAACGCTACCTCTCTTCAGAAAGGGTAGTGAGTGCTTTGTAAATAAACAAGCACCGTGGCATTTTATCTTTATGTCAGCCCTGTACTATATGTCCTGTTCTCTGCAAGTGGGTAAGTAGAGGCCCAGAGAAAGTGCAGAACATACTTCGGAGTGATGGAGTTACAATCTACATTTCCTTTCTGAGCCATTCTTATATGGGTGCAAGTCAGGGACTTTCTTCAATAAGACACCTCCAGCATGGCATCACCCATGGCTCTTAAGAGAAGATGGTTTTTGTTTGGGAAAACTCTGACGGCCACGGGTTTAGGGAGCTGAAACTCATCCTACTGAATCAGGCAGGGCTTAAATTTGCAGATTATTTTCCGACCAAAAGGAGATGCTTGCCTTGGGGAAAGAAAGGAGATCATGTAATGGACTTACAGAAAATATTTATATTTTCACATTTTTCCCCCTCTTTGTAGAATAGCCCAACTCTTTCCAGGTCGTGGTTCATTCTCTCTGTTGGCCTTTCTACCTGGTACTGTTTTGGGAAGCTCGAAGGTAAGTGTTCATCCCCCACAGGCTAGGACTGATCTATCATTTGATCAGGATATTATCACTGCCCTATGCAGCTGAGCATCCACATAGACATGTTTATTGAAGTACTGAGAATCTCACTTCTAACAAAGCTCTGGGAATTCAATTGTTTTCCATGCTGAAGAGTTTTCATTTGAAAAATAACCCTCTTTGTTTAACTAATGGAAAGGAGGGGTTACCACTCACTTCTCAGGCTGGCTAAGAATTCCACGGGCAATAATTTTATTTCTTAGCGGAAAATGTTTCAGTTTCTTAATGTTGTTTTGCAAACTGGTCCCTTCCCAGCCCTTGCTCCAAGGACCACACATAAACACATGTCCACCCTCATGCATGCACAGTGCAGCATTTTCCACCCTTCCCTGTTGAGGGTTAGAGATGGCCGCATCCTTTTTCCAACACCTGCAGAACAAAAATGAGATGGGTCAATAGCTGTCACACAGCCAGAGGCATCCTGCTTGTTTAGGAACACAATGCCTTTCCTGGCCACACTCTAGCCCTAGAGGCTGGGTGGGCTGCAGAGGAATGACACTGGACTCCAAATTTTTCTTTTTTCTGTGTATCCCTATGTCAAGCAATTTTCTCATCAAATGGAAGGGGTGGTCTGTAATAGTCCCTCTTCATGTTAGTATAAAATGACCATAGTACTGTCACCTTTGAACTTACTGTGTGGTCCAAGTGCTGTTGAGTGGTCTAGCTCACACAAAGCAAATCAGAACCTGGCCCCAGGAGGCAGCACAGTAGAAGGAGAAAACTCACACACACTCAGACATACCCACTCTGTCACTTAAATATATCAAGCGCTGGCAAGTGATGGGTGGGCCACTTTGAGTCTTGGAGTCTAGACATATCATCACCCAGGTGTGTTCAAAGCCAAGGGCAGTATGTCAGCAAAATCTGCCTTTTTCCCTCTCTCCTTTATGTCCTACTGGCCTTCTGGATGTCCAACTCCATTCATATAAAACAAGCTACCTACAGTTGAAAGTTGGCCAGTAGAACTGAGTTAGAGCCAAGGATCCTCACCAGATTGATATGAGCTGTTGACACGGCATAGTATATTCTATGGTTGTAAAATCTACCATCAGTGGAAACTCTGACATTCAGGAATTTGGAGAATTCCTTCTCTCCAGATCTGTGAGTAGGAACAATACATCCACCCTGAGTGCACTGCTTAGACACAGCTCTGTATACAGAAGCAGGAGGCATTGGAAAGATGACCGTTATGTGAAAAGAGGTGCTTAGAAGATCCACTTGCATTAATATAAAGAATAGAACAGCAGTAAGCATCATGTAACTATGAGCCTTGAGGGTAGATAGGATAGTAAGAAACAAGTGTGCCCATCAGACGAGTTTCTGTTTTAAGTGACAGAAACTTTGCTTCTATAGTAATTTAAGAAAATAAATAAATAAGGAATTTATTGGTTCATATAGTTTAAACACTTTTTGGTTGTTCTTCAGCTAAACATACAAAAATAAGCCTATATTGTTGGGACTAGCCTAGCCCCATCTCAACTGTGTGTGTGTGTGTGTGTGTGTGTGTGTGCATGTGTGTGTACATGTGTGTACATGTGTGTGCATGTGTGTACATGTGTGTACATGTGTGTGCACATGTGTGTGCATGTACATGTGTGCATGTGTGTGTGCATATGTGTGTGTATGTGAGTGTGTGTGTTCTTTTTCTGATAAACTTTCCATCTTCAACCTGGGAGTAACAATTTGTGTCACTTAACCTTTGAGCACCAGACCTTGGGAAGATTCTTACTGTTCCACCCTGAGCATGTAACTGACTCTAGGCTAAGCTGTTACATATTCCTTCCAAGTAGTCAATCAGATGTTGGATGAATGTCTATTCTTGTGCTCAAGATACTGGGATACAATAGTGAGCAGGGCAGATAGTGCCCTGATCTCTGGAGCTTATGGACTTGTAAAAAGTCAATATCATATTGCATTCTGCTGTATTAGGAACCACACAGAAGCATAGCCTCCTCTCAGCACACAAAGAAGCTAGAATTTGCCCAATTAACAGCAAGCCATGACATGGAATTCTATTTATTGTAGGTAATGTAAGATAAGCATACCATGTTTCAACCAGCAGTACAATAAGAAGCCCTGCCACCCCATGAAAGTGTCTCCTGAAAGCATGTAACAGACAGCAACAGATAACTAATATGCCTTCAGAGAGACAGTGTGGAGTTCACTAAAGAAACCCTCACATCCATATGGCATGCAAGCCATGCAGAACAATTCTGCATGTAGGGAAGGGTAAGCAGGACAGTCCATCTGCCCTTCTGTCCTAGCCTCAGGAGGGTTCCAGAGGTCAGAATTGTGTATTTACTATGGAGTTGTCACAGAATTCCAAGGAGATCATAACCAGAGGGCTTTTTAAGGTGAAGAAAAATGTATGTACATGCATAGATTTGGGAAAAGGGGCTTTTCTAAAATGATGTATTTGGAGAGACCAAGCATCCATGTTTCTTCGTGACTTGGATGTTTGGGCTGGTAAGAAACTCTTGGGAACTCTTACTAAATATTCAGTATTTGCTGAGTACCTGCTTTATGCCAATACTTTGGTTATATAAAGACAAACACTGCTAAAGCTTTGATTCCTAGGTAGAGATTTGCACATAACTCCTCCACAAAACTGTGTACTTGCACCAAGGGATGTGTGTGTAGAACATTCCCCATAGTGTGTCCCAGACAGAGTAGGCTTGTTATGATTGTGAAGGGAATGGGTGGTTCTCTCTCTTTCTCTCTCTCTCTCTCTCTCTCTCTCTCTCTCTCTCTCTCTCTCTCTCTCTGAGCCTGGGACAAGCACCTGAGAGATGAGGACAGGCTGTGGGCCATCTGGGGCCACCTCTTATTAAGCATGCTTAACCTCTACAGGTCCAAGACAGTGTACAGCAAGCATCCCCAGGGCTCACTGGACAATCATTACTTTTTATTATGCTTCTTCCTGTCAGGTATTCTGAAATCCACATGGACAGGTTCTGTGATTTCAGGTTGTCCCCAAAGAGAAACTCAAGAATCAGTGATGAGCACAGCGGGAGAGGAAGCTAGCTGCCTTTCTCAAAAGGGCAAATCACCATAATCACAGATAGCTTGTGAGCATATGCAGAAAGAATGCATCCCAGGAGCAAGTGTCAGGAGCTGCCCAGCAGACAGGGATACACAAGCCAGATACCCCTCCCTGCTTCCTTCTCCTCCTCAAAAGATGCCTCCAAAATATGTGGTGGGGGGCATTTTATCTCTCTGACCCACAGAATCCCCTCCCCAGGAGCCACCCTTACTGCTATCCCACTGAACCCACCCCTGGTCTCCCTTGGGTTGGATGCTGCCTTCATATTTCATGCGGAATGTAGCAGCTTCCCGGGAGCCTAAGGCATGCCCTGCATTTTGATGCACTGGCCAGCTCTGACACTAGCCAGCTTCAGAGCATGCCTAATGAGGAGGCTGACACTATGTGGAGGAGTCAGGCCTGGTGGTGGAGACCAGGCACAGGGTGACAGGCAGGCACTGAGGGTGATCTAGGGAGGAAGATGGCAGATGCCTCGGTAAGACACTACTTTGTCACGAGGTGCAATAAATGTGGGCCAATTTGAACCACACTGGGATCACATCAGACTTCAAGAGAAATAGAAAGGAGCAGCCTTGGGGAAAGAATAAAATTAAAAGAGGAAAGAGAAGCCTTCTAGATAAGAGGGCTGGTATCTCTAAGTGTTCACCTTCACAGTGGGCATAGCTGATGCCATTTCTGTGTTTCTTTCTGTGATGAGCTTCTCTGAGTTTCCTTAGAGACTGTTTCTGCTAAACACAAGATTTTTCTTCCCTTAAAGTCCCATTTACCTTAATTCTATCCATTATTCCTTATTTTGACCGGTTCTGTCAAGATACATTGACCTTTGCTTTCCTGGGGGTTGAGATGGACTACAGGGTAGAGTGGACACCTATGCTCACCATTCCAAAGCTATAAAAATGTGAAGGGACACACATATGCACAGCCTTCTCAATGCTCCTACCCAGTCCAGTTCCATGGGACCAGCTCCTCACTTTGATCCAGTAGGTACAGCACATCCAATTTTGCAGATGTGTGGAGCCATAGCTATAGTTTAATCCAAGGCTGTCTTAGGCTTCCACCCTGCCCTTTCAAATGAACTGGCTGCTGCCCACTAAAAGGCTAAAACCCATCCTTTCTTCCTGAGCATGTAGGGGATGGCATCATAAGCCACGATCACTCTGCTTTGGAGCAGAAATGTCTTCCAAAGGCTGTGTTGAGGAACTGGTTGCCAGCTTGTGGGAGGAGCTAGAACTTCTAAAAGGTGTGGCCTATTGGGAGGAAGTTAGGCACTGCAGGTTTGGTTTGCCCTTGTAGTGTGAGCACTTGACCTCTGCCCCTTCTTGCCTCTATTTTCTCCCAGTTACTGTGGGGTAACTTCTGCAACAGAGTCCATCCACCTGCGGGTGCGCTGTGCTCTCCTATATTCAGAGCCACTAAGGGAAGGGACAATGAACTAAAACCTCTAAAACTATGAACCCCAATAAATCTTGTCCTCTTAGTTTTCTTAGGAACTTGGTCAAAATGAAGGAAAACAGAGTAAGATGATATATTAAAAACATAACTTAAAATGTTCAGCACAGATCATTATAGTATACAATCTAAATTTCCTTTAGAATTGTGACTCTGCTTTCTCCCCCCATGTGTGTGTGTGTTTGTGTATGTGTGTGTATTGTATGTGTGTGTATGTGTGTGTTCATGTGTGTTAAGTGTTATGTTTTTGCTCTGAGGAAAAATAATTGCCGATTCCTTTCAGAATGCTAGTTAGGTGCTAGACATGGTTTCTTTGTTGTTCTCTTGACTTGGAGCCAAGTAAAATGCTGTCCCTCTGTGAAGCTGTGAAGGAAGGTTGGAGGTAGACTACACATCTCAGGAGGCAGAATAAGAACCATCATAGCCTGAAACTGTGGGTGTTACCTCTGTAAAAAGCATTTCCTTTTGGCCATGCTGCTTTGCATGTATCTTTACTGCAATTCACTGTCCAAGACTGCCATTCCTTATTTATCCCTTAAGGTTCCTAAAGGAATTCCCTCACAGTACTTATTCCTCACTCCCCCACATCTGCAATCAGGAGACAGCAGCATCCTCATGCTCACTGAGCACTATATATAACATCCAAGATGTGAAGTAGCTTCATGTCCATTTACAGATGCAAGTTTGACAGAGCTGAACCTGGTGGTCTAGGGCTGCTGTTTCAACTACTAGGAAGGCAAAGGTAGAAATATCAAAAGTTCAGGGCAGTGAAGGTGTAGGAGGAGTTCAAAGTCAAACTTAGTGAGACTCTATTTCCAAATAAAAACTAAAAGGAGGGCTGTGGATACAGGTAGAGTTCTTGCTAATCATGCACCAGGTCTCATGTCCCATCCCTACTTAGAAACACATACTCACACACACACACACACACACACACACACACACACACACACACACGAATACTGCTAAGGTTTAAGATAGAAGGAAATTTTGTAGCTAACCACGTGGAAGACAATCCATAAATAAAATGATCTAGGTACATAAGGAAAAGCATTCTTAGAGCTTGCTTATATACAGATTCTAAAATAGCCAAATGTGAAGAAGAAGGTATAGTTGCCAGAAGTAGGGACATATTGGGCAGAAGATCTTAGATGGGCAGAAGGATCATGCTGAAGACTAGGACCCAGGGCAGTGCCAATAGCTAATGGCACTTCATCCAGCACAGAAAAAAATTGCTAAGGAGTCAGATCTTACATTTAGGGTTAAAGTACAAACATGCACCTTTTTTTTCATATAGAATTACATTTTAGTCACTCTTTTATGTGTTATTGAAAGTCTGTTATTTCTAAGAGCTGAAGAATCTCCCATTTAAACTTTCAGGCTTTATATTGTTATTCTGTTTCTAATTAGAGGAAATCTCAGGTTCTCCACCTCCCATCTCGCTCTCCAGGTAGGGATTTCCCTGTACCTCCCCAGCAGGTAGTTTAATGCACTTCCATTTACACATCCTCATGTCTAGGAAGTTTACTGTATGAGAATGCTGCTCAGCCCTCCGGTCTGAGTATCAGACACGTCTTCATGCCTGCCTTGTGTGGAGGCTGCCTCTTAAGCACACCCAGACAGGGGTCCAAAGTCTAGAAGACTGACTTCAGTCCCAGCATTAGTTGACTAAAACTCCATTACGAAGCACCACAGTCAGTGCTGTATAAACAATAGGAAATTTATGTCTTGCAGTTTGGAGGGTAGAGGTCAAAGGGCCAGTGAGCTGTGGGGGAGAATTTTTCCACCCCTCCTTTCCCTAGGCGGATGATAAGGGTTTCTAGCAGTCACTGGTATTCCTTGGTCATTGATGTCCACTTACAACCTCACTGAGCTCTCCCTATGTGCTGTCTCCAACATTCCTCCTTTTACAAGGACAAGTCATATTGTGTTAGTGGTCCACCCTACTTTAGTATGATTTCATCTTAACTGATTATATTTACAACGACTCTATTTCCAAATAAGGTCATACTGTGAGAGTCTGGGAGGTCAGGACTTCAATATATAAGTCTGGGAGAGCCACAGTTCAACCAACAGCTGTGCCTTGCCTGCCAGTGAGCCCTTGGATATGAAGAAGACACTGTGTTGTCCTGAGGCTTCTCTTTGTCTGGTTTAACAACTTCCAATTTTTTTTCCAGACTTCTTTTTTTTTTTTTTGTCTTGGAAGCTTCTTCTGAATGCTTTCCCTGTTGGGGCCTAGAATGGGGGGGGGGGCGCTCTGCCAGCTAGACTCCAAGGACTTTGTTTCACATCAGCTCCAGTCAGGTTCAAGTTCGCAACCTGGCTGCCTAGGTGTGCAGAACATATCTCATATTGATCCCAGACTCTGCTAGTCCCACCAGATCTCTGCCACATGTGCCACATGGGTTGGTCTTAAACTTGAATGTCCCTATCCAGTAATCTGCCCAGGGAGAGAGAGAGAGAGAGAGAGAGAGAGAGAGAGAGAGAGAGAGAGAGAGAGAGAGAGAGAGAGAGAGAGAGTTCTGGTACAGGACTGGAAGCCTCCCGTCTGGGTTTGGGGCATTGCCACATTCTTGTGGGTCTCTTAGTCACTTTCTGAATCCCATTGCTTCAAACCCTGTTCCAGTCTTCACATCAAATCCATCACCAAAATGAAGATGTATGAAGTGGTCTGAAGCCGCCTCATTTAACTAGACTCTGAAACTGAAGCCTTGAGGTGGAGTTTGTTTGGTGAACCGAGTCTCTCATAAACACGCCGCGTTAACTGGGAACCTCTCATCACCCTGCTGCCGTGTACACACTCCATGAGCCTTATCCATTAAGGTTGGTTCCATTTTCTTGCAAAATACTGAAATTCCCAGTTCGCTGTTTTCCCTGGATGAGTTCCAGGGAAATAAAGCTTTCCTACTTTGGAAATCTGTCCCACATGTCTTCTTTTAATTCTTCTGATAAATCCCCTGCTCATGATTCATATTTTTCAGTTCTCTGGTCAGTGGCTTTCAGAAACAATTGTTTTTTGATCAGCTTTTAATTTGGAGAGAGAAGAGACTGAGTCCTTCATTCCTAATGGTCCACATTCTTCTCAAAGACACCTTTTTAGTTACCTTCCCCTTATAGATATATATTTTAGCCTATATGCCGTTGTTATAATAAAATACCCGAGGCTGGGTGGTGGATAACCATAGGACATTTATTTAATTTATGGTTCTGGAGTTGGAGCATAACACTGACTTTTGCTCAACTCTGGTGAGTATTTCATGGGAGATGGCATCAAAATATTGGATGCAGATGAGATTTTATATGGGCAGAGAAAGGCAAGGCCAAGTCTACTCTTTTGTAACAATTCTCCCTCAAGAGAACTAACCAGAGCCCCACAAGCACTACATCCATCTCTTCTGGAGACAGAGGCTTCAGTGACCTAAATGCCTCCTTCTAAGTCCCACCTCTTAAAGGCTCCATAGCACTTTTCTCATCAGCACTGAGGACCACACTTCAAACACAGGAATGAGACAAACCAAAAAAGTAAGCCAGGGTCACAAAGAAACCAGAAACAGGGCAAAACAAGTCACAGATCATATATAGACAGACAGACGTTCAACTTGTTTTTCAGAATTCTTTTTGGGAGACTATGAAACACTGGGTTATGAGACGGTTAAAGTCAAAAGCTTTAGGAAATGGGAAGAGATAGGGAAGGAGAGGGTGAGTTCCAGCTGGCTTTGCCTTGTGTGTGAAGATAGAAAAATTCTACCAGTCTAGGGAATGTCGAGGTCATGAGTCTGGTCCAATCCTTCCAGGACATGCTCTGACATTCGTAGGAAGAAGGAGCCTTAGAATATTTTACATATGGAGTAAGCCTCTCTCTCTCTCTCTCTCTCTCTCTCTCTCTCTCTCTCTCTCTTTCTCTCTCTCTCTCTCTCTCTCCCTCTTCCTCCATCCCTCTCTCTCTCTTTCCCTCTTCCTCCCTCCCTCTCTCTCTCTCTCTCTCTCTCTCTCACACACACACACACACACACACAAAGATATGATACCACAACATTAATTTTTAGCAATCAGCATGTAGTGCTAAGCAATAATTATTTCTATTTGTTATTATATGTTCTTATTAAAACTAACAAGAAATCGCAACTTTAAAGATACTACTCTGTCAGCAAAATATTTCATGTGTACGCTGTAATTTATACTTATTGAATAAAAACATCATATCTCATAGTCTACCCTCTGTCTTACTGTTTCAAATTCCAACACAAATAAAAGAGATCACATAAAACAACAGAAAAGACATAACTTAAGTTGTGCTCCTTTATCTTTCCCATCATATAAATTTCTTGGAACAAATATATTCTTCAAATACAGGAATCTGTTCCTTCACATGGGGACAGGCTGCTCCACGAGTGAGCCTCAGTAGTCCTTGACTCCAAAAGCGACATATCAGAAGCCATATGGATACAGTGTAATGAATTAGTTGCCACATGTGACACAAAGATTTATAAATGCTGTGAAACATGAGTGTATATGTGCTATGGTTAGGCTGTGAACTGTTCTCCAAAAGGTTCATGAGTTTGAACAAAATGTCTGATTGCCAGCTATGGTCCACTAGGGAGGTAGTGGCCTGGAAGACATAAAGAGAGTCTACAGACATACTGTATCTCTCAGTCTGACTATCAAGAGTATTGAAATAATGGACCCCAAAGAAATGAGAATTTCATGTTGAGAGAAGGAAGACTTGTCCCCTAGGAAAGGATTTCACTCCATTATAATACCTTGTGCATATATCCTCAGCCCTTTCTGTAAATGTCAGTATCATTTCAGGACCTGGAAGATGGCCTTGGAGAGGTTTCTGGGTCTCCTTATCCCCCCTGCCAATGCTTGTGACCACACTGGGCACCCCTACCCCATCCCATTCCCCACACTATTAATCTGGCCCTTTTAATTAGCCTGTTGAGGAATCTGGCTGATTCTGGCTTGGCACGCAAGCTGCAACCCCAAGTTTGATATGAGTTCTAATAAAAACTGTTTAAACATATGAGCCCTGGAGACTTCTGCTCATGCCACCATCTTGGTGGCTCCTGCTGGGGACCCCTGAGACTCATGTTACACGGCATTCTCAATCAGCCTAGACTACCACAGCATGGAAGGAGGCATTGGGGGCTGAAATAAAGGTCTGGCATGTACTATAGTTAAATTATGCATGGTTTTTCTTTTGTGTATTCATGCTTTATCTCTTATCTGTTTTGCTGTACAGATTTCTGCAGGACACTGCCATCTCAGGCCAACATCTTGTCTTAAAAGTCTTTGTCTTTCCCCCTCTGCCTGTTACCCTGGATATAGACAATGCCTAGTGTACCTCAACTTTTCAGTGCATATGTAGTGATGAGGCTATTTCTCTGCTATGTCCAAAGGTGCACGAACAGCTCATCCCTGTATTTTTGCCCTTGTGATTTGCACCTGCCTCCTATCTCTTTTATTACCTAAGCTAGTAGGTTTGTTTTTCCCTGAGACAGTTATATAAGACTCTCAGTTCTCCAAATCCATATTAGCTCAGCTCCACTCCCTCTGAGTCCTGATCCTCAGAAGATCAACACAGAGGAAGGAAGAACCAAAGGCAGGAAGCACAGAAAAAGCCTCACAGACTTAAGCTCCCTGGACCCACCTAGGTATTATGCTCAGGTCTCAGTGTCTGAGCTTGGTTTCCACATTCTTCTTTCAGAATGGAGGGGACATATCCACATAGCCATAGATGTTTCCTGGGAACAGGGTGCAAGTATATCCAGGAGCCAAAAAAAATAGCTCTCAAGAAACTTTGCTGGTTCTTCTCTGTCTTCCTCAGGGAGAAATTTAGTTCTGAGTTGGAGCAATACCTGGTACCCATCTCAGACCCTGCAGTTTAGATCTTCATTAAAAGAAAGTCCATGGAGGGGCTTAAACACAAAACTCCCGATCATGGTGAATACTCAGAATTACTTTCCACCTGATACTGCTTCATTTAATTGGACTAAAGCAAGCTCCCCTGGCTCCAGACTCCCTTGAAATCCTGCCCAAATTTGCCTGGCTCCTATGTGGGCCTGAGTAAATATGCGGCAGGTGCGCCTAGGGCTTGAGAGCTGGGCTCCCGTGAACCGTAATGTTGCTGCATGACTGATTCTCCCAGCCTTTGGCCCTCCCTTGAAATCCCAGGACCATCCCTGCTTATGCAAAGAGTAGGTTCCCCAGTGCCGTCTTATGAAGAAGTGGTAGAGCAATTTCATTTAATATTGCTAGTGCTTCCATTAACCCGACTATATTGCTCTCCATCCTCAATTTAAGGCTCCCTCTTTCTCTTGATTATCGCTATATTTCAGAGCACCTGAATGTCCTCCCCAGACATGTGAGTCAGCCTGGAATAAGAGGATGATGGGATGATCAAAAGCTATAGTTCCTTGAGTTCTCTGACTTGGGAGTAATGCAGCCTACCTTCGCTACTACCAGAGGCCTTCAAAAGCAGCCTATGCCCCCTCTTAGTGGCTCTGGTGCTTTCTGTACATACTGTCTCCTCTATTTCTCTTTGATTCCACCTTCCTCCCTGAGTTTCACCCCTGGGGAAACAACAAAGTTGGGACTTGTGGCCATGATTCAGATAAATAGCGGCCTGTTGAATGACAGATGCCCCTTGACTTATGTGGGGTTATATGAAGACAAGCTCATTATAAAATCAGCTTGCAATGGAGTTTATCAAGATACAACCTGTTAGGATTTAGACATAAAGCATAACCCCAAGAAGTAATGTGTAGAAAACATGGTCCCAAGTTGGTAGACGCAATCACAAGGAGATGAGTGCTCTGACCTTATCAATGAGTCACTATTGATGGATCATTGGGTAGACTGTGGAGAGGACGGTAGAGACTGGAAGGTATGACTTGATATGGTGGCAAGCCTTTGAAGGGTATGCCTTGTCTCTGGTCCTTTTCTCTGTTTTTCTGCTTCCTGTCACTCTGTGACAAGCAACCTCTTTCTCCGTATATTTCTGCTGCTACGATGTTTGGTCTTCTCACAGGCCCAGAGCTGTAGAAGCAACCAAACAGCGTCTGACTCTCTGATACTGTGAGGTAAAACCATATCTTTCCTTTAGGTAAGCTGCTTTCTTAGGTATTATATCAGGATGACAAAAAGCTACCCAACACATGCTATGTCAGAAGTGTATCACACACACCTGACCTACAGAATACCATGGCTTAGTCCTGCATGCCATAAATGTGTGATCAGAGAATTTGTATTGGCCTCCAGCTATAAAATCATCTACCAAACACTGTGCCATTCTATAGTAAAGTACAGAGTATTTTATGTAACTTATAGACTACTGTATTTAAGGTAAAAGATAACAGTTGTGTCAGAATGCTTCTTCACAATCATAAAGTTAAAACAATTCACCTTCAAATGATTTAAAAAATAGAGAATCCTCTGCACTTTGATCCTTTTTGATTACTACTTAGATGTCTGTGATTCTACATGATTGATTGTTTGGTTGATTCAATCACTAATTCCAACATTTATTAAGTGGCTACTATAGATCAGGCACTCTTACTAGTATTGGGGATGAATTTTGAATTAATCTGATAAGGATTTTGTGCTCATGAAGTTTAAATTCTACCAGCAGGAACACAACATACACACACACACACACACACACACACACACACACACACACACACACACACACCACGTGGGGGAAGAAAATAAATGAGTAAAAGTGGACAAACTAGCTGGAGAGGTGGGAGCCACTGTTCCCCTGGTGCAGACAGCATTTTGCTTGTTCAAGGTCTCTCTTTATATCAGTTCTGCATATTGTACAGTGAGCATGATAGCTGGGGTAGGCTCAGAACACATTCTCTAGCAAAGGAGCCAGCAAGATATCTGAGTCAGCACCCCAAGCATTTGTCACATCACAGGCCCTCCCTGGCTTTGCTGAAGGTTAGTGTGGGGGTCCTTGGAGAAAGATTCCCAACCAAGCTTCTCTCTGGAGAGAATGCCTGGGAGAAGAAAGCACTATGAAGACAACAGGAAGCAAAATGCTGGTGGATATGGGCACTACTCTTCCCCATCGCTACAATTAGCATGGCTCACCCTGCACATGCGCACTGCTCTCCCCCAGTGCTACAATTAGCACGGCTCACCCCACCAGCACGCTCTTGGCAAGCCTTGAGAAAGACTAAGGATCTTCTTCTATCCTATTTGCTTTTGCCTCCTGCAGGAAGCTCAATCAGGACTAAATGGAAGTTGCTGGGAAAAACCTAGAATAATACGTTGATTGGTCACTGCCAAATTCCTTGAACTTTGTTGCCTTTGGGGATCTGTCCTCCATAGCCTGCCATGTGCTCAGAGAATAGGACAATTCTTTAAGTTCCGAAGTCCAGGCCAGGATATAGACAAAGGATGAGGACAGGTCTTTAGAGGGGCAGTTGTAGGCCTGTGTGGGTAGAGGGAGCACAGAGGGATGATTTTAGATGATTCTAAAGTTATCCTGGGTCCTCAAGTCTCTGTTTAACTGGTTTGAATCATGGTGGGTAGAGTTGGCTGGCTGACATTCCTTACTCATGGTCTTGTGAAAACTAACATAAATGTATAATCAGGCAGCACCGTGACCAGGACAATAGCCGGGAACACAAGGATGAGTGTCCAGGACATTTCCTGGGAATGTCCATAAGGAGTTGTTTTTATTTTCATTTTTTGAAGATGACCACTGAGGGAACATCATCATGTCTATAATTTGCTTTAAAATGTCCTGAGTATATTGTGAAGTAAACAAAACCTTTTTCTTTTCCCCAAAAAAGCTGTAGCCAGCACAACCCTCAATGACTTTTATTTTAGAAAGCAATAAATGGGTCAGTTTTGAAAAGCATCTACTGGTCAACAACTCCAGAATAATATCTCTCCACACCAAACCTCTGAGAGTGACCCCAGACTGAGACACTAAACTGCCACATGAATCCCCTAAAGCCAAAGTCCTCAGGGGAATGGCTCCTCACACCCCAGTCTTAGCCTAACAGCCTACTCCCTGTACTACCATTACCCGGATGCTTGAGCCACAGGCCTGTGGGAGAGACCCGATCACCTCTCTACCTAACCTCTCTTGCCCATTAGCTTTCCCTATCCCAAAGATTTCCCCAGCAGCCACTCACCCTATCCACAGCTGCCCTGCCTGGACAACAGCCTACAGAATTCATCCCCTGACTTAACATCTGCCCTCTTGTAAATCCATCCCCATCATAACAAGCCTGATTGTTTACAAGGTGTACACCAAGCCATTAACTTCCTTTCCCAATCCTTGTGAAGGCAATTAGGCCCAAGTGAGGCCCACTGGCCTTTCCCCACCTTCTCCTCTTCTAGTCCGTCTCTTTCTCACAAACTTCCAGCTATGCTGGCAAGGAGCCAATCTCTCTCTACATTCTACTGTACCTTTTCAGGATGGTAATTGCTCCACTTCCTCCTTCCCTCCCTCCCTTCCTCCCTCTCTCCCTCCCTCTCTTTCTCTAATTTTTTCCATTTCCAGTTTCCTCCCATTCCTCAGGACTCAACTTAAAGTTTCATCTTGAATCGGACCCATTCCAACACATGCCTTCCTAAGGAAATGACCTGCCATCAACGTAAGTCACAGTATTCGTTATCTAACTCATCTATTTATCAAGCAAATTTTTAAGAGATTTTTTTTTCTGCTTTACTTATTTATTTGTGTGCATGTGCAGGTGTGTTTGTGCCCCTGTGGAGGTCACAGGATAGCTCATGGGAGTGAGTTCTCTCTTGTCACTTCGATCAAACTCAAGCCGTGAGACCCACTCAGCAGTGCCTTTACCCACTGGGCCATCTTGCTGACCCAACTACTCTTATTGCAAATTCTCCTCTCTGAACCCAACGGCTACATTCTCAGCCATTAGTACCAGGCCATACCATCCTGCTCTATATTGGGCCTGGAGCTCCTTCTCTGGAAGTGGCACACTCCTCCCACACTGCCATCTGCCCTACCTTCCAATGTTACAACACCGGCACCTAATGACCTTGAAAGATAGGTCAGCTGACCAGATGGACGAAGTGGTACCTATGTAGACATATGTGTTAGTAGCATGTACTCTATTTGTAACCCTATGTTCCTCTAGGCTGACCATCCAAGAACCTCTGTAAATATTGGCACTGCAGATTTTAGCATCCATACTTCAGCCTTGTGCTGGCCCCAGCAGAGGTCCTTGTCAATCCGTTCCACAGGTGATGTGCCACTGTTGCTCAGATCAGCATGGAGGCCAGCTTTGAACACAAATGCCTCTCCCTTGCTTGGGTAACTCTGGATTTCCTATTGGTCTTTGCTAACGAGAAGTGAATGCTGCAATCGTGGGGCTCACTCTGAGGTCGCAATTACGTAAGGATTATTAATGAAGCAACAATGTCAAAATTGTGTGAAATCAAACTCAGATTTAAGTACTTAAAATAAACAGATATAAAGTAACAGATGTCCCATTTTGTTCTCAGATGATTTCATCCCTTGTTAAAAATAAATGTCTGGCTTGAAAGGAGAAAAAAAAATGAAAGGGACTTTACTCCCATGTTAAAAATTAATTGAATCCAGAGACTGGTAAAGCAACTAAGTGGTGTAGGGTTGTGTTTTCCTCCCCCCCCCTTTCTTAAAGCAAAGATATATTTGTGTTGATTTTTATTTCAACAAGTAATGAATTCATTGCATAGTCCCAACTTTGATAGGCCAAACTCACATCCTTTGAAACCCAAAGGGAAATGGCTCCAAAGCTATTATGTAAATAAGAAGGGGGCCCCGTGTATCTATCTAAGGAGAATTTACTTCTATGTAAAACCCCAAAGGATGCAACAGAAGAGCCTTCAGAAATCAGGGGTCCTGCGTGTCTTCTTCCCTTGCCCAGGTTCCCGTGGAGGACTCCTGCCTTGGAATCTCACGATGGAATTCCCAAAGACGACGTCTACTGAAATTAGTAATGAAAAAGGCAAATTAGGTCATCTTGCCGTCCCCCTGCCGGCTTCCTACACTGTGGTTAATTTTCCCCGCCTTTGATCAGGCACATTTTAAATGTTTCAAGAGATGGAAATTACACCAGTTGCCTCCCTCCAGAGCCCCGCTGTCTACTGATGTTGCAGGACTCGATTTTCTGCCTGTGAGACCCCGAGGAGTTTTTCCAACTGTGGAAGGTTGTTTGTGAGCTCGCGACCGCCTTTACTTTCCCCACATTTCTCATCATTGTTCTAGTTATGGCCCAATTCATAGGAATCAGGGGTCTGGAGGAACGATCCTGTTCACAGAATGGCCCTGGGAACATTTAAAGGAAATGACTGATCTGCAGAGTCTGAGGACAAAAGTGGCCGACTTAAGTACTTGACTGAAGGTTCGTCAACTCATGGGCCTGTCATCAGCACTCCACAGGAGAGATGCAGCCAACAGCATTTATTAGAGGAGGTTAAATCGGCCACAACAGAAATCATGTGTTTCCAGAATGAAAATATATTTGTTTCCAAGTTTTTAAAGACTTAGAGAGAAATGTTTTGGGTTTTTTAATGAATTAAAATTCCTCATTGCTCTTGTTCCGAATTCCATCTGTGATGCCATAGCTGGGAAAAGCACTATATGGTTATAGAGGAAAATAAAAGACAGGATTGCCGTATGGGTTGTACAATGCAGTGATGTACTTGATACTGCAGAGTCACCCATGGCTATTCTGGGAAGAAGAAAACATGGAGCTCAAAGTCATCCTAACAATCCCAGAAGGAAGCAGTCTTTTGTGCAATGGGTAGAGATTTGACTGTGGTACTAACAGGAGCGTCTTGCTCCTTGCTACATAGTGTACCCTCTGCCTCTGGCTGAGTGAAGGGCAGTGGTTGAACCAGAGACCTCTTGTCACACACAGCATCTCTACTTCTGTGTCCGTCCTTGGTTCTGGACAGAGAGGGTGGCACACGATGTCCCTCATTGAGTTTGCAGTCCTTCATATGCTGTTTGGTGGCAGGCACTGCTTTTGCTGACTCCTTTTTCTCACTTCTTAGGACATCCTCCATTCCGGCTTTGAGTGTCATCATGCTGAACTGTTAAAACTCAACACAATGGAAACTTTCCACCCTTCCTTGGGGCTGGCTGTGCACATAGCCACCCTAACCTAGATGCCTTTGCCTCCATGGCCTCACCTTCTTCTTTATTGTCATTTTGCAATTATGAGTGTGACACAGGGAGAAGGGAACTTGGCAGTAGAGTCATTGTTGCCCTACCAGGTGTGTGTATGTGTGTGTGTGTGTGTGTGGTGATGGAACAAATAAACAACTTTACAGAGATCCACAATCATATGGCTTTCTGTAACTTCCACAAAGTCTTCCTGGCTGATACAAACTACCATGATGTTGAGAGTACAGTGACTAGTTCTTTGCAGTGACATGCTGAAGGCCAGGGTTAAAGGATGGGAGCTTTTTGGAAGAGCATTTTAAGTTTTATCAAGTTATTGATAGCTTCAAACAAATTTATCAACTTAATGATTCATTTCAATATCAAAGACCTAAAGGACTAGATTGAGATCAGACTAAATGATGCTGAATGAGAAGGCGTGGACTCCTGCAGCAAAGTTCTCAGTTATCTTTCTACTGAGAGAGGCATGGTTTGGAGGTCACCCGTGGGGGCTGAGGGCTGGGGACATGGGGAGCACCGAGTAGGGATGGAGAGAGACTGGAAAGGATTCGGCAGAAACCAAGTCTGCTTTGGATTCTTCTGAGTCTTCCTGGGCAGCACTGAGACTCTCAGGCAGTTCAGGGCAGCAGGAGAGGTCTGTAAAGTGTACCTGATGATGTAGAATTTGATTTGACAGTATCTGACTGTGTGTCCGCTGCTGGGGACTACACCCTGATGCTTCATGTTAGCCCTCTCCCAAACCCAGTATTGATTTTCCATGTCGGGAACCCATCCTGTGGGTGTACTGTCCTCATGTAATTTCCCCTAACTCAGATTGCACTTCTCATTCCTGTGGTCTGAACACCCTCTTGGGCTTGACTTTGCTCCTCCTTATCCTGACATTTCCTTGAAGCCAACATTTGTAGAAGGTTCCCCATATGCTAGACAGCATTTTCAGCTACTCCCATGTGCCAAGCCCCTGGATCTTAAGTTCTCAGGTTCTATCCCTCTGGCTTGGTCCATGTTCTCTAACAGGAAAAGGACCCCATCTCCCATATAATAATTCTGAACCTGCTCACCTTCTTCCTCCCTCCTTGCAAATCATCACTGAAGGTCTATACTGCCAATAGCTCTCACTGTGTTAATTCCTTTGGCCAGTAAAGAAGTACCTGTTGCTGAATGTTTTTAATGACAGAGATTACTTCATCTCGAAGCTCAGATGCATAGCTGGGAACTCATGGATCCTAGAGAAGGAAGATTCTAAAGAAAACATCACCTTGAAGTCAGTCCCACACAGCACAGGCAGGAAAACCCTCTAGTGAGAATCCTGGGAAGTCATCGGGATGGAAAAGCCACTCCTGAGTTCAGTGTAGACATTCAGGCCTCAGATAATCTTGTTTTCATCTCTGCTGTACCACCACCCAGCTGTGTCGCTACACAAGTCTCCTCTTGTCTTCTAGCTTCAACTTCTTGTCAAGTAGACAAGTGGTGTTTCCATGGATCAAACTTCAAGGTTTCTCTTAGAATACCATGAACTAGTCCTCAAAATGCAACAAAGGCAACAAAACCACACTGGATAATTCAGGAGGGAATTTAAGACAAGAGACTGGCTACTAACTAATGTCTTGAAGGGCTTTGAGGGGAAAACCTGCAAAGCAACTGGAGAGCAGAGGTTAGAATTTGTACCCTGTGGATGCCTCCAGGAGCCCAAGGAACACATGTGCGCTGTCACTCAACAGCAGGCCTGGGGCCTTCCAGTCACCTCCTGTTGCCTGTTGCTGCTGCTGCCACCTGGACAATTAATTAATTTGTTGAAGGATTGAAATAATGATGCCTGAGCTCTCAGATTCCAGTGTTCTGTGAGTACTCTCCATTGGCAGAACCTAAGCCAAGCTGGCAAGGACTTGTGGGAAATGTAGTTTTGCAAGCTTCTGAACCCTGGAGAGAAATAGTGAATATGGGCTGAGGTCTAACCAATGTGCCCCTGGCAGGGATTGACACAATTCCTAACAATTAGTAGGTTTCTGGGTATGTTTGTGATCATGCTCATGGATAGTGATATTTTTGTTTTTATTTCTTCAATTGACAATAAGTGGGACCACAGTTCAGAAAGTTCACCTTTGGGACTTCAGTGTTCTCATTGCACAGTAACAGGACTAGATAGGTAATGGCTAGGGTCCCTCTCTGCAAATAATTCTTTTCTTCCCTCATTTATTCAAATAAGAAACATTTGCCACACATCTTGTTCAAGTCAGACCACTGGGGACAGGAGGGTAACTGTGGCTGTGACATTCACAAGATCAGGCTTGTGGAAAAGTCATTGTCTAGTGGCAGAGACAAACAAATGCAGAATTTGCGCCTTCTAATCCTGAGCCTCCTTTGGAAACATGAAAATGGACTCCCAGCCCAGTGCTCTTCTCTACTTACATCTTTTCCCTCTCTGATTATTCTAGCAAAGCCATCTCTCTACCAGGAGAAATTCCTTCTGCTCCTTCCAAATGCACACATAACCAACAGCCCCTCTCCTCAATAGGCTACATTTCCCATTGTCCACCACCCTCCCCTCACATTGGCCTCAAAATCAACTTGTCAACAATGTAGAGGTGAGATGAGTCACAGCGTGGGACAGCAGCCGGGACCTGGTCAGCACCTGCAGAGCAGTCAGGGTAATAAGGAATGTAAAAATATGAATGCTCTGGGTCTCTGTGATTTCCCTGTTTGCCCAATCTGTCACTCTGCTACCCACGGATTCCCCACTATTACTCATGACCCTAATGTGGGGTGGGAGACCCTGTGTCTTCCATCTTGTATTGCTGCTCGCTCTGAATGCATTTCACATATTGCCGAGGAAACGTCAATTCCCGGAGCCAAGAAGACCCCTGTTTCCCAGAAGCTTCCTCTACAAACTCTAGAATATAGATGAGCTGGGTCCAATCACGCGCTGCATCTGGGCCCAGCGGATTTGCAGCACACCTGCATTGGAGGTAAATCGATTGGTTCTTCTTAATCCTGGCTACCACCAAGCAGGTTCCCCCTACTCATTGAAGCTTAGTAGAAACATGCCCTTCCCTGTAAAGAGAATTTTTTGTCCTCTCACTTGGGACTAAAGGTCAAAGTTTAAATCTATATTTAATGCCATTTTCTGAAAACTGGATTTGTGATTCCCTTTATGCTGGTATTACATATCTTAAGGGATTTCAGGGGGAGAAATCTGGGAAGCCCAGTTTCTGAGAGTGACCTTTACTTTAAATGTGTAAATAGGATGGAGTTTGTGTTTCGGGGGTTTTAAACCTTTTAATTGTGCTTCCAAAGACAGTTCCAGAAAACGTAGGCAGTGCAGGAATGGCTACACCGAAGCCGCTTTGAAAAGAGGCGACTTTGCAGATGAAAGGCCAAAGGTCAGGCTTGCTAGGGACAGTTTTTCTGAAGCTTTGTACCCTGAGCCACAGTGAGCCCACATTAGAATATGCAAATAGTGCGGCCTTTCACTGACTCAGAAAAGGGAAAGTTCACGTTTACTTAACTCTACTTTTCCTCTGAATTTTATAAAACATTATTGAAGTGGCATCAGAATATCATTTAGAATGTCAGTTTTAAAATATTTCAAATATTTACCTAAAGGTTTTTTTCCTAAGGCAGTCTCCATAGTCTGAATGTGGCACTAAAAGATCATATGAAACTGATGTCTTTGGCCTTCATGTGCTCAGAGCTGTATATTTAAAGGTGGGGACAGGGACTTCTCCTTTAGTCAAGGGTCTCCAGCCAGGACAGACAGGCAAATGGGTGGACAAATAAGTTGGGTGAGAAATTAGTAAATTAGAAAAGACATAATAATAGCAACATTAGTCAGTATGTTCTGATAAACTGATATTTAAAAAAAAAAAATAATTGATTTGCATGTTATTGTCACACAGTCCCAAACTTCCAGACCTCTAAAATCTTTTGCTTAAATAGACGGGTCCAAGCTGGCTTTGAACTCCTGCATCTGCTTTCCAAGTGCTAGGCTTCTGAGTATGCTTCCAGGTCAGCTTACAAGTGTTCTTTGTAAATAAGATGGTCTGTTGTTCTGAGCTGTATTGCAGCAGGCTGTGAAGTGCTAGTTTTCACTATTCACCTGCATTATACAGTCATCTGTCTCTGGGAACACCAACGTGTCCTGCAGTCATCCCTCCCTAGGATGCTCACAGCAAAGGGAGCCTTTGGACCAGTCTGCCATTGTCCAGATGTTGATTGCATGAGACTCACAGAAGAAGGGATATTTTTCCTTATAAAGAGAAACTGAGGCTCAGAAATGGATCTAAGTGTCCGAATGGCAGTACCAGGTGACAGCCCCAGCCTGTTGGAGCCCCTTAGCTCCTGTGAGATCCATGCCAATGTAGGATGAAAGCCCTGTGGGCTCTTGCTGTGGAAAAGATGACTCTATAAAGCAAACCCTTTCTAGTACTGCCTTGCAGTCAGGTGCCTTCTCTGTTAGACAGCCAACTCAGGAGCAGGTTACAGCAGATACAGACTGCTGTTTGCAGCTGCCTTAATGACTGTGTCAGGTCTCTTTGTGGTCAGCATTAAACTGGCGGGATGGACCCAAGCTGTAGAGCCTGGGGCAAATTTGTTCACAGTTTACAGCCACAGTGAACTTCAGTTTTGAGAGAGGCGACTAAATATCTACTTTATGGTCGCCTTAAACTTGCCTCTGAGAGCTCAGCTGTCACCCTGCTGACAGCAACTTCCAGCCTCGAAAAACCCCTCAGGGATAGATAATCAGTTCTCCGGTGTCTGGGCCTCCTCCTGGTTGGCCTTTGTTTCCTTATTTTTGCAAACTGAAGCTTCTTCCTCTGCCTTCTCATTCTTGTCCCTTTGCCCCCAAACAGCTGTCGCCGAAGCCACTGTTGACCCTTGCCTTTCCAAAAGCTCACTCTTCCTCTGGCATCCTTTATTTAACCGGGGCTGCCTAAGGCAAAGCTGATTAAGCCGGTCGCTCCACTGCCCGGCTTTCTTCCCTGGGGCTTTGGGCTACCTCGGGCTTTCTTCTTACCTCTCCTGTGATCTTTTACCTTCTGTTCTCCCAGCTCTCTTTCTTTCTCCCCGTGCACTTTCTTTCTACGTGACCTCGTCTATTCTTTCACTTTTAACTATAGCAGACCCGAGGACATGTCTTTAAACGCGCACACACAAACACACACACGGGCTGAACACACTACTCCTTCTCCCCCCCACCCCCCAGCTCCTCCTTTCTCTTTTAAAGCCACTTGCCACCAAGCCAAACTGAATCTCTCACTGCATTGTCTTTGCCTCAGGCCCTTTTGTAATTCATTTCCCTAAATCTCAGAGCCTAAGGTGCTCATCTGATTTGTTCTACTGAGGTCTTATTTTCCTTCCTTTCCAGGAGTCATTCTACCACTCCATTCTCAGCAAAAACAATGTCTTAATTCAGGGCCCTTGTCTCTTACCACTTGGTTAATGAAATGCTTGACTTTTTGTGTCGTGGTGCAAGACAGAAACTAAGACTGTCGCATCTGAGGCAGTTTTGAATGATCCTTCCAGGCATACATTAGAATGGAAACACCTTACTGCAGGCATTTAGGAAACATCAGGTGGCTAAGAACACGGTCCCTGGAGTTAAGCAGACTAGTATTCAAAGTCTGTGTACATCTCTGATAATCTCTGGGACTTTGGGAAAGTGACTAATCTCTCTGAGTCTCATTTCCTCTTCTGTAAAAGATAAGTTATAATAAGAGTACCTGTCTTGTGGGCTTGTGAGAATTGAGTGAAATAATGTCTATGTAGCTTTATCTCCAGGTTTGATACAAAATATTAGTTCAAAAATATAATCTCTTATTACATAGTATTCATTGGGCAAAGAAAAAATTCTATACTCAGGACCACAGTGTGTGTGTGTGTGTGTGTGTGTGTGTGTGTGTGTGTGTGTGTGTGTGTTAGGTCAGAGGTCAGCCTCAGGTGTTCTGCGATAGTATCTTTTTGCTCACCTTGACATTGCCACATAGGCTGGCTGGGCACCTAGCAAATCCTCGGGATTTGGCCATCTGTGTTCTGGGTGCTGCTGTTATAGCTGATGCCACCATACTGGTTTGTTCCAGCTTAATGCCTGACTCAAATTTTTCTCTTTATTTCATTATTGTATATGGGTTTGTATGCATGTGTTGACCACGGTGTATATGCACAAATACATGTAGATGTACATATCTGTAAACACACTGCCTTATTTCTTTGAGACAGGATCTTTCACTGAATCTGGAGCTTGGCCAGTGGCCAGGAAGCTCCTGTGGTCCTCTTTCCTCACCAACCACTTTTAAGACTGGGGTTAAAGGTGCATACGGCCACACTCAGCCTTTTCTTATTTATACTAGAATCTGAACTCAGGGCCTTATTTTTTCACAAACGCTCTTACCCACTGAGATGTCTCTCCTGTCTTCTATCTTTAAATCCCTGCTCAGTCCAGATGCAATTGACAGAAAGTGATTGCCGTTGCCTCCTAGACCAATTTCTAGTCTTTGAGGTACATTTGAAATATGAACAGTTCCATATCATCAGACATCTACCGGGTTTGCATAGGCATCTATCAGCTTTTTCATCATCTGCCTTCCACTCCTGAGAGCTCTAGATACCTAGGTGTTGCCTTGGAGGACGAGTGCATGTCTTAGGAAAGAGATCTCTTGTATTCCTTGACGCTCATCCCAGCACTAAGTCCTGCGTCTGTGGTTAGCACAGACATGCACACAATTCTTCATTAACGGTTCAAAAAAAGGAAACTTCTTTCATTAAATTGGCTAATAAATTCAATAGCACTTTAAAGACATTTGGCAGTCAAAGGAAAAGAGTATTCAGTAGAATTCTAGGGTTAGATTTTTCTTTTTATTCTCTGTTCTCTAACCCTAGTTGTGAATGGGCCACTACTAAAACTGATATCAAACAGCTGGGTCTGGGTTGCATTAAACTACTTTAATGCATTTTCAAGGAAGTAGCATTGACCTGAGGGCTGAGAACCCAGCATTTCACTGCCTTCTCGGCATCGTTTTTTAAATCAGCCTTGTAAAGTAGAAGTCTAAAGCCGAGGTGTAGCATTTATTCCCACAAGGAGAAAAAGAAGCCTATCTAGACCGAGAACTGAATACTCGGACACATGGACCTCATGATGATGTGCATAATTAAATCTCCTTAAAGCTGCTTGATTTCCTCTGCCTCAACTTCTGCATCTTTAAGATAGGAATGAGTGGTACCTTAGGTGTACAGAGAGCATTTTGGCCTAGGGATAGCATATGTGGTACTGACCAGGCAGCATATGGAATGCTTAGTGATCACTTAGCAATGGGATCTGCAGTCCTTGCAAACATCTTGACAACAAAGAAAAAAAAAATTGTGTTATAATGAGAAGCATAAACTTTATTTTACAAAAATGTTCACATCTTGGAGCTGGAGAAATGGATCAGTAGTTAAGAGAAGCTGCTGCTCTTCCAGAGTACCTTAATGCAATTCCCAGCACTCACAGTGATTCACAAACCTTCTGTAACTCCATTTCCAGGAGATCTTCTAGAAGGCCTTCATGGGCTCCAAGCATGCGCAGTAGACAGAGATGCATGAGTTTTTATGTACACATAAAACACAATGAATTGTGTTGAAGGTCACATATGTTGGATGCTTGCTCTAAAAGGACATCCTTATCACATTTTTCAAAGCTCAATGAACATAAGAGTGAGGGAGTATAAAGAATACATGAGCCAAAGGATGAGAGTGGTACTGTTTTCTGGGAAGGATGTGGTTGTGCACTCATGAACTGATCAACAGTTGTAGTTATCACAAGACCTATACAAGATGTGGCTCATAGACATCCTGTTATGGATGACAGAGGGGTTCCTGAGGCCTCACCCCTCCCTGGGGTACATAGGCAGTGGATGACTGCTGGAGAGAAGTCATAGTCCTGAGTGTTGTAGTCACTGGTAAATTGCCCATGATCTATTAAACAGCTCCCGCACCCAGGCTCAAACATGCAGTCCTGATTAAACACAGTAGACCATGGACACAGAGACAGGGAAGGAAGAGGGGGCATGTGTAGAGGAGGTTGAGCAAAAGGGGAAAAAGGATGAGAAGATAATGAAGGATGAATATGATTGGAGTACAGTGTATGTGTGTTATGAAATTGTGAATGGATTTTTATTTTCTTAAAGGCTCACACATAGCTAGTTTGGAAATGTCCCCTGATTCACTTACACTTCCTTTTCTGAGTCAGAAACAAACTGTATATGTGATGGTCTCATTCACCACTCTCCCCCAGCTTTATGCCATGATTCCCAGTCCACCTCATAACATGTATTTTGTTGCCAAGTCTACAATACACTATGACACTTTGAGGTCGTGCAGTGGTATTGCTTTCCTGAGCTCTGTTTCAGTAGTCACCTAAGACTCTGTCTATATTGCAAGAATGCACATTCTCTCCCATTCCACATATGTGTGATAAATTCATCTCCTGTAAATAAAGAAAATGTCTCCAAAAATATGTTGGTGTTTGCTTGTCAAAATGGACCATTTGTGAAGAAATTCTTGCATTATCACTCTGCCTTAGACCCCTGCACCCATGGGTTGCACTTTACCAACAGCTCACCATTACTCACATACCAACAGCTCACCATTACTCACACTTCTTTCAAGAAGATCAACCTGCACAATTGGGATACATGTTGCTGGATATTCTACCATCCTGTGAATCTTGAGATTGTGTTAATTAAATAAAATCAATCTTGGGTCAGAAGGTGGAACCAGCAACTAGTTGACAGAAAGTAGTCACAGAGAGTCAGAGGAAGTCCTAAAGACAGATAGAAAGATACACAGGAAGTAGTAGGGAGGGACTTAGAATGTGGCGGGGGTTTTGGGGGGTGGGGATTGGAGTGGTGGAAGGACCTCTTTTCTGAGATGCCGGCTAAGGAAGAAGGTCAGCTAGCTGTTTCTCAACCTCCCTGAGCAAGTCTATCCCAGCCTCTGACTCCCAAGTCATTATTGGTAAAATTGTCAGATGTAAATTTAGATTAAAAACAACAGATATGGGAGAAGGGAAATGTTAAATGTTTCATCTGCCCTACTCAGGGAAAGGACTCAGCCTTGAGCTTACAATGGCGCTCTTCCTCTCGATGGTCTTCATCCTGGGTCTTGAAGGAAGCAATTTGAAGCACGTGTGAGGTTGGTCTTGTGGACCCAGCATTCTTACTCTTTACTCAACCAGGAAAGCCTGACAGAGCCATGGCCCAGTCACCTTCCCTGAACCAGGCTGGCAGTCAGCTTAGAATATCTATCTAAGGACAGAGGCTTTCTTGCAGCCAATCTAATTACACAACCCACAATTTCTCCAGGCTGTGAGTCACTGTCCCCTTGAGTCCACAGGCTTTGATGCCTCCCTCCCTCGGGGCTGGTCACATTGTTGTCATACATGTTGATCTCACTTTCCTCTCTTTCTGTATGGGCACCATTACATGTCCCCATGTATTCTCCTGTGCTGTGCACTGTGCCTGGTGCTGTGGGAGCCCCCAGTGATTGTCAGGTCAATAAACACAGTTAAAATGTCAGTTGACAATTAACCCACTTCAAAGGATGAACAGCTCTATTTCTAGAAACTATATTGAAGTAATTGGTTCACAGATTAAATCACTAAAGTGCTTACTGGACAAATGGGTGAGTGACTTTCTTGGCACACTTCATAATAAGTGACACATCTTTGATCAGTCACAAGGAATGTGATTTTATCCATCAAGTATTTATTGAGAGCCATCTGAATACCCAAGACGGCTCCAGAACTTGGGGAAAAACAGCATGGAGAGGTGGAACTATGAGTCTTGGGCCTGACCCCAGGCTTCTTCATTCTGATGCAGAGAAACTGATTAAAAAACCCTCTGTGGAACTCTCTTGACACAGCAAGCTGGCCCTGGGTCCCTGGCCAAACTTGCTGAGATGCAGACATGGCTCATCCAGACAGACTGGTTGTGATCAGTGTCTGGAGACCACATCATGTCACAATGCAAGATGGTCACATCATTAAAACATCCAGACATGCGCTCAAGCATGATGAAGCCAAACCAGTGTCTGTGGGGAGATGAGTGGGTCAGTGAAATCACAAGCCTGGGAACAGAAAAGCCAGTGGACAGCTTCAGGGAACATGCCAACAGGACAGAGGGGCTGTACCAATTTCTCCCCAAGAGCGTCAGCTCTTCATCGTATCTGCCTAGACTGTCCCGCTTCTCTTGTTATTGAAAATGTGAGTAGCACATTTTCTTTTCTCACTTGACACATATTTTCAACTCTTCTTTTACCTTCTTTCAGCCCAGCAGCTGGGAAAGCTGCATGTGATTTTTTTTTCCCAGCCTCTTTTGTAATCCTTTCAGCCAATGAGACAAGGGCCAAAGTCTGCTTGGGGGATTCTGTAAAGGCTGCAGCTCCCTTCCATTCTGGACATAGACATGTCACCTCATGTTGACACCAAAACAAATACAGAGATTCAGTCCTGACACCCCTGAGCTACCAAAACAGGCTTAAAGTATTTTTGCTATGGAAGAAAAGTCCAATTTTTCTTAAGTCCCTGCCAGGTTTTCTATTACTTGCAGCTAAAGCTAAATGTACTTCTACCTGGATTATAGAGCCCCCCTCCTCTTTACTTGAGAGATAATTGAAGCTGTGTCAACTAATAACACAAAGGGAAGAGATGTATAGGAGAGACTGGGTTTTTTGTAATCCACCAAGATCTTGAGGATGGCCTCTGTGTTGGGCTGTGGCTATGGGAACAGATCTTTTTTCTTCCTTCCAAACAACACAGCATAGAACCATCTAAAATACCATGGGGAATACATGTGGAGATATGGCTCTGCACTTAAAAACACTGGTTATTCTTGTAGTGGACATGGGTTTGATTCTTAGCACCCATGTGGCAACTACCAACCAACCACCTATGAGTCTAGTTCCAGGGAAACCAACGCCCACTTTTGGCCACTACTGGCACTGCACAAATGTGATAAACAGATGCCTGCAGGTGAAACACCCATACACATAAAATCAAAATTAACCTAACCTAAAAAAATTAAAATAGAATTTCAACAATAAAACTTTAGTTATTTGGCTTACTGCCCTCAAGTATCTAGTTAAAACTCCCAAGTAATTGGTCAACACAATTATTTGAATGAACAAATAGTAGTCAAGGGCTCAGGCTATAGAGCAAACCTTCTAGGGTCAAGGTCCCACTTGGGCCACATATTGGCTACGTAATTTTGTTCAAGTCACTTGGCTTTTCTGTGCCTTAATTTGGTCATCTGTGAAGTGGATACAACATGACTTCCACAGTCATAAGACTGTTGGGAAAATTAAATTAACTAAAACATTTAAGGTGCTCAGAATTCCACTGTCTATAGAGAATATACGGCATAGTGCTCACTAAAGGTGCTACTACTGTTATTCAAGACAAGGTAGTCTGTTTTTGTTTTGTTTTTTAATTTGACACAAAGGCCTTTCTTCATACCACGTTAGAGATGAAATTGTTTGGAATATCAGATGTGTTTTTGGTGTGAAGTTTTCTCTTTCCTTATCTATTAACTTCCAAGGGGACATCTACTGTGACATTGGTTTCCTTTGATATAAAGACAGGAATTGTAAACACAACCACATATTCCTCAGGTTTCTCCATTGATGCACACATACAATCACGCACGCACGCACACACACACTTACTGGAGAACCAGTCGTTAGCAACCCAGCCTAAACCGAGAACTTCTAAGAGTCTCCTTCATTGTGAGTCTACAGAGGATTACCTGGAGCCTGCAGTGGCTAGTCTGCTTCATAGCCACCAGGATTGTCCTTCCTTCTTCTCTTACGCTGGCTTTCTTAGTGCTGCCTGGAACATCCTTTCTAATCCTGACTTCTGCTTCAGTAGGCCCAGAGCAGGCCTGTGGATAGAGGAGAAACAAGAAGAGAAGCCTGTCTAGCCACATTGCTACCTGGGCCCACATGTGGAGCCTCAGAGCTTCAGGCCTGGGCTTAAACCCTCTCAGCAGAGCAGACTTCAAATAGAACATTCTTTCTAGCACCTTCTTTTCTCATTTCTCCTAAGACTGCACAAAAAGAAAATTGTTCTTCATGTTGTTAAAGACATGTTGTTAAAATCCCAGACAGATATAGTAGGAGACACCATGGACCCTTATATAGAAGCAGGACCCGCCTGCCTTGGCCAGCAAAATGCTCTGTCCATGCACACAGAGAACTGTCACCTCACAAACATGGCATGAGACTTAGTAAGAACGTCTCATAAAGGGTCACAGAACAAGTATTCATTGGATAATTACTACTCACTTACAATGTACCTAGCACCAGCTTAGAACCAGGAATATCATGATAAATGATTGTAGAAGAATCTAGGTTGAATCACAGTTTCCAGTGAGGTTAAAAAAAAAATGGACCTATTCAAATGCAATCCTTTGTCATTGAACATCAATAATATGCTATCACATTTGAGAGTCCAAGATATCTCAGTCTGGCTTTTCCAAGACCCTCCAAAAAACAGAATGATAAACACGCTTTAAAATGAAGTTGATGAGGTTTTAATTTTGTGAACTAGAAATGTCCTTAGTAAACAACTGTGCCTGCCCTCATGTCGACAGCAGAGAGATGAACTACAGGCCATCTATTCCCAACCCACATCCCAAACACCCACCAAGTTCACGGTCACTGTTCAGACAGTTACAGTTTGGTTTAGAGGGCAAACAAACATTTTGGAACTTTCTAATCTAAAATGCCAGGGTAGCTGAGTCTCCAGGTGACCCCCCTGCAGTGTCACGGGAGACTTTTCTAGGGACAGGCTAGGGATCATCTCTTAAGAATTCAGAACAAAACACTTTTTGAAAATAATTTGAGCAAAAATGGCCACGAAAATCAGAAAGCAAACTAAGCACCAGGCTCTTCAGTTCTAGTTCAGGGACTAGGGTGAGAGGGTCCGGCCAAGGCCAATGTTCAGCAGCCTAGGTAACACAGCAAGACCTTGTCTGAGAAAACAAGCAGCATGCAAAAACCTGACCAACCCTTCACAAAGCAGAACATCCGGGACATCAAGCTCCTATGAAGTTGCTTGTCTCCCTCCCACAGTTTAGACAGCAAATCCTCAGAGGGTTGCTTCTGCATTGAATGGTAAGCACTTCTATCCATATCCCCGCAGCTGAAAGTGGGACTGGACTGGACCTCTGTACTCAGCACAAGAAAGGACACTTCACAAATGGTTAGGGCAATGCAAAGAGAAGCAGGAATGATGTACCACCTTCCTCCGAGGGGATGGCTGTTGAGAAATAACTAAAATGACAAGTGTTGGTGAGGTGTGGAGAAACCAGCCCAGCAGTAGTGCTAAATTAGTGGCAATGTACCATGGAACAAACACAGAAGACAGCGTGGAGGAGTGTGGAACCTTTGCCATAAAATTAGCATATACCTTCAAATCGAAAGTAGACTTCGAAAGAGATATTTATGTACCTGAGTTCTGAGCTGTTCAGCTTCCAGAAACTGAAGCAGCTCAAGTGTCAGTCAGTGAGGAAGTGAGCAAGCAAGCTATGCTCTGTCACACAACAGAACATTAGGCAACCTGAGGAAGAAATGAGGTTTCTGACACACACTATAGCCTGGATGAACTCTGAAGACACTGTGCTAAGTGAGATAAGCCAGGGAGAAAATGAGATGTTTATATGGCCCTACTGATGTGAGAAATCTAGAGTAGAGAATTGCACAGACAGAAAGCAGCCAAGTTTCTCAGGGGCTAGAGGAAGTCATTGTTCAGTTGTTAAATGGGGACAGTTTCTCTTTGGAAAGAGATTTTTAGAGATCAACGGAGGTGATAGTTGTAAACCAATGTGAATCTACTTACAGCCAGTGAATTGAGCATCTAAACTTCTTAAAATCATATACTTTAGATTTATATTTTTAATCATAGTGAAACAATAAAAAGTCTTGTTTTTTTTATAAGTATATGCTGAGCATGTCACCACAACTATGATCCTAGCACTAGGGAAGCAGAGACAGAAACATTGAATTCAAGGCCACGCTGCCTACATACTGAGGCTGCTCTAAATAAATAAGTGAAGTTTGCTTAGGAAGCCACTGGAGTGATGGGAGAAGTGGCTGTAGAATTCATATCTCCCCAGCTAAAGTGTTCTTGCCATGGCTGGATGCTCAGCCTTTATCTGGAGCTCATCCTCCAGAGATAGTGTGCAAGGCAATGGCATCACAGGCTACCTGTGACTTACAGAAACAATGCCCTCCCTCTCCCTATCAGAACTGTTTATGGCTGCACACTGAATCAGAGTGCTTTCACTGAGGTCTAGCAGGCTTTCTTCAAAAGGTAGAAGAAGTTTCAATGTTTTTAAGGTCTTTCTGAACTTTCATTGTTTCAAGTGAAGCTCCGTCTAACGGGTAATTTCAGCATTTCTGGAATCTATTAAAAAGAGCATAAAGAATGCTATGGAGCCAGCCAAGTATACACACCACACACACACACACACTCACACACACACACACACACACACACACACACACACACACAGAGAGAGAGAGAGAGAGAGAGAGAGAGAGAGAGAGAGAGAGAGAGAGAGAATTGCCATCTTGCAGAAATCCTCTGTATCTACTTTATACCAAAGGAGTCCTGTCTTTATCTCATAATAAATTCGAGCTTAGGAAAGCTTGCTAGCCTGCCTGCCTCTCCTGCTAATGACAGGCTCAATTATGGGTCCTAATCCTGCATTCCTGACACTCCCCTCATCCCTGCATAACTTCCCAGGGAGTCAAAGGGCCCTCCCTGGCTCTGCCAGGGTGACATTAGTTATGCGGGAGCAGCGCCTGGGGCGTGTTGGTGATTTTAAGGGTCTGCTCCTATAACGACACACACTTGGAAGCCTGAAATGCACACACTTTGACTCTTCACCTTACGCTGAAATAAAAAGCCACGGTAACTCCATTAAAAATATAAAATTCCTCCACAGGAAATGAACACTAGTTTGCTTCCAATTTACATTGGTTTTAGGTTTCTCCTTCCCTCCCCCCTTTTTATTTTTAATATTAATGTCTAATTCTATGGGAAGTACTGTCTATAAGGGAAAAATAGTACGCGCGCTGCTGTGGGGTCTTGCATTTTATTTACTAAACTAGGCAGGACATTTTTGTTTGCTGCCTCTAGCTCTGTGGTAATTCTTTGCAAATTCACGCATAGGCTGTTCTCTTTCCGTCACCCTGGGCAGATGCCTAATGACCTCTGGCTTATTGAGAAGTGGCCTTGTTTTATGTAAACTAATCATCCAGCCAGCTATATTAATAACGAGACCATAACTCATTTTCATCCTAGGCACACACTGTGCATTATCAGTCTCCTAATTAATCCCAGGCAATTCTGGGGGCAGGTATTATTAGTTCCAATTTTCCTCACTGCTCCTTAAGCTGGAGACTAGGCAAACAGAGGGTCATGCTCTATGTCCCACAGGCATGCCCCTGAGTCCCAACCCAGAGTCCAAGGCCTCCAGACACCGTCCCTGTGGACCCGAGAAGCCTGGGAACCAGCACACCTCTGCTGATCTCAGGCCTTGGGCTTTCCTCAGGGAGGAAGAACCTGGGTCAGCAGACATCAAGCAAGCCTGCTTAATAGACAAAGTCAATACAGTTTCCAGAGAGGACGAAAATAAACTCAAAGCCTGGGTACATGGAGCCTATGACTGGGGACTATCAAACATGCTTTCCTAAGCCTTCCTTGTACCTACTTTGGTCTCCCAAGGTGTAGAGGGGCAGCTCCAGAGCCCAGCTAGATTGTTGGCTGTACAAAGTCCAGGTCTTGATTTGAGTGCTCCAAACTTCTCACACCTCCATGACTCACACAAAATCATAATCCTATGGCTCTTGATGATGAAGTCTCCAGAATAGGAATTCCCATTGGTCTCTGACTCTCAGTTCTGAGACTCTGGCCAGGTGAGCATCAACCATGGATCTGACTAGGTCTAATGATCCCGGGAAGATGATTGAATCCCCTGCCTGCTCTGCCACATCCCCCATCACCCCTTACCCTGTGAGAAGGAGCATTAAGTAGAGGATAGGAGATGGGTGCTGAGTTTACATCTGTCCATTAACGCTGGGTTCTCGGCCTTCCCAAGCCTTTACTGGAAGTCCTACAATGGAGACAAAAATGTTCGTCCTGTGCTTTTTCTGCAGGGTGGGCATGAAATAATAGTCCTTTTACTATTCCCCATAAGTTTTGTTCCAGTCAGCACATCACCTTGGCTCAACACAGGGTCTTCACCATCTTTGCTCTGTCTCCCTGTTTCCCTAAGCAGCCATGTCCAGCTCAGTAATGACATGTCAGCTCTTCATGTACTTGCCTTGAGGTCTCTGTGGGGTGTCTGTGCTCTGCTTTGCTGAACAGTCATGTGTGAGCCTGGAGGGGGGTCGGGGAAGTGCCCTCAGGATTCCTGAAATGTTGTATCTTTGTACTGGAGAGGCTCCTTGGCACTGGGCTGAGGAAGCTATGAAGGATAATTTACTCTCCAGGGCCTCCTTGAAGACCACACCCTCTTTTGGGTTTTCCTGAGAGCACACCCTTGCTTGGCTTCTTTTTTCCTGCTCTATGCCAGCCCTCAGCAGGCTCCTCTAGGAACACAGCCTTAATTAGAACTTGCACACGACCCTTACCTCTGGGTGTTTCTAGGAACCTCATCCAAACATAATACCCATGGTTTCAATTACACGCAGCCAGACTCCTCTAAACTCCAGGTCATTGTAATGAAATTGCTCCTTGACAATGCTTGTGCTTCTCATTGGTGTTCACAAGATCAACCCGCCCCAAACAGAACTCACAGAGTTCCCCTTTTCAATTGCTTCCCAGTACTCCCCACCTGAGTGGGTCCCACCCACTATCCACCTACGTCACAGGCAGAGTCCTAGGAATCTCCCAAGGCCCTTCCTCTCCCTCAATCCCAACTTACCCCTTGACTACCCTGCCCTGCATGCTCTGTAAACCATCTTCACACCCCTGGCAGTTTTGTCTGCTACCTGTTCCTCAAATCTTTTTCATTCCGTCTGTCATCCTCTGTCTGTCTATATCCTGTTCAAGCCATTGGTCACCTCTAACCTGTTTACATGCTTCTCTCCTTGTTCCCAATACCAGCAATTGTTTCAAAACAGTAGTCTACTCACATCAAGTCCCAATATAAAACTATGGCAGCGCTGCATTGCTCCTAAGTAGAACTCAGAGGTACTTGGTATGGCCCATCAGCCCTGTAGGGTGCAGTGTGTGAGTATCTGCTTTGCTCACAGGCATTTAACACCATTGCTGCTTTTCCCCAATACTCCCCCCAATCTTACTCATCCTTGGCGGGCCAACCCTTAAGCTCCAGACTGCATTCCGTCTTTAAGATTACATCTGAACTTTCTAGCCAGGACGCATCCCATACTTCAGGTTCCTAGAACATGCTGCACCTGCTCCAGTAGCTTGAACCTTCTGGTCAGTGATAATATAAATGTGGATCTGCAGGATCACATGACTTAGTAACACAGACTTGAAGTGTTGTCTGGTTTCTTCTTGTTGTCTTTAGTAGCACACATTGGGAATGCAATCGACTGCATCATGCCTAAGCTTAGAAACAACTCCAATCAAGGGAAGGATTAAGAAAGTGGAACTCATGATTTGTATAACCACAGAGGTTAGATATAGAGTAAGAGACCAGGGAAGGCATGGATCTCCCTAGGAAGAGGAAATAAAATAGTTACTATAGACAAGGGTGTATATATACATTATAATATATACACATATACATATATATAGACATATATATGCATACATTAAGAAGCTTCTCCTATACGGGGTTTCCATATGAGCCCCCTCAAATGACCCTTAGTTTTAGCTGTCCCTTTCCATATTCCATCCATTCCCCTTTTCCCTCCCTCTTCCTGTCTGATCTTTGCATTCTAGTCACACACACACATACACACATACACATACACACACACACAAACACACGTATATACAAAGGTGATTTAAATGAAATTGCCAAATAAGGAGGAGATAGATAGATGGAGTCCCGACTGGAAATCTTTCGGCTATGGGATTGTCTTTCTGTATACTGTGAATATGTGTTACTACCATTGGTTAATAAAGAAGCTGCTTTGAACTATGGCAAGATAGACTGTAGCCAGGCACAAAATCCAAGAGAGATACAGAGAGAAGAAAGGTGGAGTTCAGGGAGATGCTTCAAGCAGCCAGATTGAGCAAGATGTAATGGAACATAGGTAAAGCCACAAGACACATGGTGATACATAGATTAATAGATACAGGTTAATTTAAGTTGTAAGAGCTAGCTAGCAAAAAGCCTGAGCCATAGACCAAACACTTTGTAATTAATATTAAGCCTCTGTGATTATTTTATAAGCAGCTACAAGACCACAGAAGCAGGGCAAGACAGAGAAAAGCCTCCAGTACCAGGGATGGGTTACATCTAATTGAGTTGTTGGCCAAAGGGAACCCCCAAACAGCTCAGGCTATTGTCAAGGCTATTAGTTGCTTTCCATAAACTGATGGTAAAGCCCTAATGCTGAAAACAATACCTACATAACTCATTGCACATGAAGAAGTTAAGCTGACATATAAGTGTTTATGGTATTGAATGATACTCTGCATGCTACCAAAGGAGAAATTTAATCTCCAACCCAGCTTCAACCTTCAATCTACAGTGGCAATTTGCCTGCAAGATTAACTGGTACAATAGTGGCACAAAGCTTGTGAGAGTAACCAAACAATATATGCTTTGATTTAAGACCCACTTCATGAGATGGAAACATACCCATCATTGCTTAGATGGCCAAGACCTGAGACTAGATAGGCCATGGCCTTAGGGAAAAATAAAATACAACTGCTCTGCTAAAGGAATGTAGCAATAAAATGACTCCTAATGACATTCTGCTATTCTCAATGATATAGATCAATGTCATTCTCAGGCATTACCAGAGAAACTTCCTTTTGAAATTGAGGAGAACAAATACAGAGACCCGCAGCCACACATTATGCAAAAAGTGAGAGACCTTAGAATACTCTGCCCTAAATAAGATATCACCATCAAATTCCTCCATCAGGGAACTCTGTGGAAGAAGAAGAGCTGGAAGACTGTGAGGTGATGGAAGACACCAAGGAAACAAGGCCCTATAAACACAGCAGCACCTACATTCACATGAACTCAGAGACCGAGGCAGCATGCACATGTTTTGCGAGGGTCTGCACAGATGGGGACCCAGCGCTGAGAGGAGAAGTGAACCCAAGCCCCATCCCAAACCCAGAAGTCATCTCTAATTGATACCACTTACAAAAGAAAAGTTAGTTCCCTGCAATGATGTCCCACTGGGAATACAAACCACACTTAGCAGCAGGTCCCATGCCTAGCAGAGGAAGGCAGAGACACAAAACTAATTCTTTGGAGGAACAGATACTTCCAGTTTGGTTATGGGATTCCTGTGTGTGAGCATGTGAATCTCTGTCTATATCTGTTTCTTGTGATTTTTCTTTGGCATGTTTTTCTTGTTTGTTTTGACCTATTCTAATTGTTTTTTAGTTTATTATTATTCTTTAGATGTCTCTATATTTTCTAACAAGAGATAGAGTGTACATCTGGATTGGAGGGGTGGTGGGGAGGAACTTGGAGATTCTGGAGGAGGGACACCAGAAGCACTGTATTGTATGAAAATCTATTTTAATAAAAGAAAAAGGAGGGAAAAAAGGAGAAGAAGGAAGAGGAGTTACCCTGGCCAAGCAGGAACACTGTCTCTTCTGCCACGAGCCCTCACTGCTGCCCTGCCTCTACTGGGTAAGCTGGAAAAGCCAGCAGAGAATGCTGCAAACATATCACTCTTAAAAGAGGGCATAATGGAACTCTGTTCTTAAAACACCATGCCGGCAACACTCGTACCTTCCAGTGGGAAACCCAAACAAATGTGCATTTGGAAACCATTGATGGACTTTATTTTTTCGGTTAAGGGGAGAGCAGCAGTTGTGGAGGGTTCCCATGGAGCGACTAGCAAGGGTCAATTTAACTGACTTTCTCAGTTTACTCTTGGGACACCACTCAGAAGTAAATACTATTAGCCCATTAGACAGATAAGGAAATCAAGAACCTAAATATTCAAAATGTCATAACCTAAGAGTGGACTTTCAGTCCACATGCTTGAACTTGAACCCCATCTTCTTGCTTCCTATAATTCTTTTAGCATTCTACCTGTCTGATAAATGAATATTGGGAATATCAGGAGGTTCATTTTCTTAAAAGCATGTTTACCAGATGAAGTATATATCCTCTGCTTATTTCTTTGTGGAAATCACCAGAAGTGTTTCTTCTGACCTAAGAGATTTAGTGTTTCTTGTCTTCTTAGGTTAATTAATTTCTTTGTTGTCTGGTGTGTGTGTGTGTGTGTGTGTGTGTGTGTGTGTGCTGCATGAATATGTATGTGTAGATGCTGGACACACGTGCAGAGGCAGAGGAGGGCATGAATGTCCTCCTGGACCAGTCTCTGCCTTATTCTCTTGAGACAGCCATTCATTGTCCTGGAAGCTTGGATTTCACTTAGCCTGGCCAGCCTGTGAATCCTCTCGTCTTCACCAATGTTGGGTTTATAACATCCCCAGCTATGACTGGTTTTTCACATGGGTTCTCAGGATTTGAACCCTGGTCCTCATGCTTGCACAGCAAGCACTCTTTCTCACTGAGCCATGTACTCAGGCCCAGTATATGTTTTTATATAGTGAGATTCAAAATATATGTGGGATGGAGGAAGGAGAGGTTATACATTGCTTTTGCACTGAATTCATTGTGTGTCAGTAGGTGTTTCTGATGCTGTTTTTGCAGGACTCCCCGGACAGGGTTCAGGAATGAGAAGTAGGTTTCAGGCAGGGTGGATGCTTTTGGAGACAGAATGCATTCCAGACTTCTCCAGCTATCACCCCACAAAACTTGTAAAGTCCAAGGTAAACAATACGACCAAAGCCAATTTTGCCTAGGGCTTCAGGGCAGCCACCAGGAGTGACTCCAGCCACAGTCTGCTGGATGAGCGGGTTCTTGCATTCACAAAGAAGTAGAATGTCCTCCGGGCTCCTCTTGGAGCAGCTTTGCTCTTCTGAGATGTTGCGTCTTTTCTCTGCTTTCTTGCCAGGCTTCTTTGGTAGTTCCTGGCAGTCTATGTACACAGAGGGACGGGAGAGGAAAGTACCGCTCAGCCTAGGGCCTGGGGAGGTGGCACAGCAGTTAAGGGTACCGAAGTTGACATCCCAGATCCTTTATCAGGCAGCTCACACCCGCCCATTACTCTAGCTCTAAGGCATCTGACACCTTCTTCTAGCCTCTGCATGAATCTGTACCTGTGTACACAGCTAAGTGTGTGTGCCTACGCTCTCATGTGCGTACACACATACACACACACACACACACACACATACACAATTAAAACATAAAATAATAGCTTTTAAAAAGAAAATGCTCTGGATAAAACTAGTCAGGGGCAGAAAGTTTGACAGTACTGTGGGGTTTCCATACTGATGTTCCAATTGACTATGGCAGAAGCTTGCTTTCCTGTTTGTATATTACCGTGTCTCGGATCTCAGTTCCGGGTCATCTCCTCTGACCATGGATACTTTCAGAATTGCCGTCACTCTCCACAATGACAGTTTCTACGGGGTATAAAACCCTGCACCCGCGGTGGAAGCTCATGTACAGGATGAAGAAAGCTTCTGAGACAGCTTCTGACCCAGCTTGTATGCGGGGGCCCTTCTGCCCCACAAGCCCATACTGCCCTTCCCCGCACTGGCCTCTGGACCTCTCATGGCGGGAGACGGTGTCCAGGCTCTAGATTTTAGACGGCTTTTCTGGTGTCCTAATTTCTTGGTCACCTGTGCCGACACGATCTTGATTTCCTTCAGCAAGTCTTCTTTCCCTGCTGGGAAACTGATGTCTGCTCTGGCGTGTCCCCACCTTCCTTTGCAAAAGAGGGGGACGGAGAGGGGAGAAAGCCTTTTAATATTTTTAGCAGTGTCTTCATATTCTGTCAAGAAATTACCTCTGGCAGCTTTTAGAGACCCTATTGGCTCCTGCGCTGACCTCTTGTTCCTTTTGTGCTAGGAAGCAGCCTTATTATTTATCTCAGCCTCTCTGGCAATCTCCCTTTCATTCCTCACCTTTGATTTCCTTATCATGCTTTTGCACTTTCTTAACTTTGGTCTATAATTTCTCTAGCTGAATCACTGTTTGGTTTTCTCATAGTTTCTCGCTTTCCTAGTTTTGATTATTTTCTCCGCCACTACACATCCTTTCAGAGCTATTTGGTTTATTTTCCATACTTTATTATGTATTTGTTGCTAGGGCATGCACATATTTTCTTTGGGCAGTTTCTATTCATTTTTGTGACTATGGTCCTCCATCCACAGTTATTCTTGTGCCCTTGAATGTCTTGGTGGGATACCTTTTGTTACCCCCAGGTGACAGGCCTCTCCCTGTGTTCTCCCAAGAGGGCCTGATGACTTCTAAGACTTACTTGGGATGTCTATTCCTTTGACAGGACCATCCTGACATAACACCAGTGGGCAGCTCTGGAATGTAAGCTGAAGTTCAAACAACAGACGTTTGTTCTCTCACTTGAGTTTGGGAACTGTCGGTGGCCTCTGTCCATGACTTGTGGGTGAGCCTAATGCTGCTTCTTTACACACTCACCCTTTCCCCTTCAAGAACATTCCTGGATCTCTGTGTGGGTGGGTACGTGTATAGGGGTGCATGTATGTATGTGGAGGCCACAGGACAGCCAGTGATGTCTTTCCTTGGCAATGTTGTTGACCTTATTTGAGACAGGATCTGTAAATGCCTGGAGCTCTGCTAACCAGGCTAGCTGGCTGGCCAGGGAATCTTAAGGATCTGCCTATTTCTGCCTCCCCGATTCCAGGAGGGAGCTGCCACACTCAGCTTTTTGCATGCTTTCTGAAAATTGCACTCATGCCCTCATGTTCTCAAAGCAGACCCTTTACAAACTGAACCAACCCCCACCCCAAACCCAAATTTTCTGTTCTTATAAATATACCAGTCACACTGTAATTCCTAACAGTTTTATTTTTAATTGAATTGTCTCTTAAGGGGTGCTGTCTCCAAACACTATAACATTTACACGTCACCAAGCTTCCCCAATCCAAACTGCTATGGGTAGAAGGGGAATAAATAGCAGGCAACGCTCAACCCTTCTCAAGGGGTTTTGCGGGAAGTTCAGTGAATTCTAAAGGTACATATCCATGTGTTCACTACCCTAGTGCACATAGTGGTGAAACTCTGACCAAAGCAGCTTGGGGAGGAAAGGAGTTATTGGCACATCAATATCACTGCTCATCACTGAAGGAAGTCAAGAGAGAAACTCAGACTGGGCAGGGCAGGAACCTGGATACAGGGGCTGATGCAGAGGCCATGGAGGAGTGTTGCTTTCTTATAGCATCAAAGACCATCTTCCAGGAATGGCCCTACGCACAATGGGCTGAGCCCTCTCACATCAATCATTAATTAAGAAAATGCCTACAGGTTTGCTTACAGCCTGATCTTATTAAGGCATTATTTTAATTGAGAGGTCTCGCTTCACATGACTATCTTGTATGTTAGCTTGATGTAAAACTAGGCAGTATAGCTCGTATGACCTGTCAGTGTAATGGAGGTGTCCTGCCAGTCTCCTTAGCCAGTGTTTACATTCCAGAAGCCTTTCTGTTCACTGGGACCTGCTGTCAATGCTGAACACTGCAGCCTCTTCTGCTAGGTATTGACTCCATACCTAGCTGCTGTTGGACACCTGCCCTGCTCTGGCCTGTTTTAGGAGATTTTTGGCCTGACTTTCCAGGCTTGGACCAGTTTGACCAGCAGTCTGGCAGTCTGACCAAAACACTCGCAGTCACATAGAGACACACAGACACTTACATTAATTTTCTGCTGATTAACCTAGGGCCCATGCATAGAACTTGCTAACTCCTTCATCTGAACTCAACCCATCTTGTTCAGCCATGTGGCTCAGTACCTTTTCTCAGAGCAGCATTTCAACTTCTTTTCTCTGCATCATCTCCTGAAATCTCTGTGGCATCTATGTTGCCTCTCTGGCGGCTCTATGGCATCTGTGTCTGTTCTTTCTGTACTCAGAGTTTTCCCAGTCTGGTAGCTCCACTCACATTTCCAGTCTGCCTTCAGCCAATCAGCATTTTTATTCAACTAGTAGGTGGGACAATTACTTATGATGTAACAACATAATCCCACTACACTGGCCCACACTGAAGTTTTTAATGTCTGAGAGCCACACCATGGCTGGGGAGAAGCCTCTCTCTTTCTTTCCGGTGCTTTACCTCCCTTTTTTGAGTAGTCTTTATCTAGTTCTGCTTCTCTAGTGCTCAGGCAATAGTTTCTGTGGGTTGGACCAGGTACATACAGATTCTATTGGCTTCTTTACCATGGAGACAACATATATCTACTTATTCTATCTTTTACTGCAATGAGGTCTCTACAGGGGTTACAGAATATCTTCTATAAATAGATTTTGAACTGATACATTTGAAGTGTGTTTATAATCTTTGTATTGCTCTTTTTGCATCCTGTATCTTCAAGCTAGCATATTAAAACCCTAAGCCTCAGTATGATGATATTGGAAGACGAATTATCATGTAGGTGGAACCCTCATTGATAGGGTTAGTGGTCTTATAAAAAGCTATTAAAGGGCTTTCTCATTCTCTGTTCTTTTCCTTTAGGGGATTAATTCAGAAGACTAGCATATACAAACCTATGGATTGTATGTGTATAAAAAGTGAATTCTGACCAGGTATGGAGCTTGCTGGCATTTCTATTTCTCAAATACTAGGAAGGATACATATCTGTTGTTTAAGCCATTCAGTTCAAATTGGCATTTTTGCTGTAGTACCCTGAGCCAGCAAGGATGCTGTCCCACAGTTGTCATGGTTTGTGACGTCAGTGCATACATTTGGATTCTGAGCATCATTAGAGTCCAGTAGACTATAACTACTCTTCTGTCACTAGCCACCTGAAGGAATTCCTGTCAGAAGAAGCTGCTCACAGCTGTAGAAAAGAAAATTGAGAATATGGGTGACGGTTGATCCAATAATTAACCAACGGGTATCCAGTTATGTATCTGCCAGACTTTATGCTATTTCCATGATAAACAAAATTATAATATTTATCCTTGTAGTTTAAATCTTGTGAAGCATAACATGCAATAAATTAATTTTTATCATAGGGGTTTTTTTTATGATGAGCAAAAGCCTATGGCAATACCAATGGGAGCACCAAAGAGGGGCCAGGAATCCATTCAGAGTCTTTATGGTAGAGGTCTCCTACTACACCAGTAAGCTCACAGCAGCAAATATGCTGGTCTTCATTTCCTACTCACACTTTCTTACACCTGGAAGGTGGTAGACATTGTGTACTACTTGTAATTACCCCATCCTGACCTACAGACACCAATCAGATGTCTTTGTCCTAATAGTTATGGAAACAATTATCTGCCCTGAGATTTTGGGATCAGAACATAGGAATGGAGTGAGGCATACCCAGGCATCTTGGGGCCTATGACTCAAAATGCCATAGAAAATTGGCTCTGAAGTTGCTACCAGAGCAGGCCAGGTCTTCAGAAAGAAGGGATGAAAAGCAGGATAGTGTCCCTTGTCTATACTTCTCATACTTGGGTAGCCAAGGCAAGAGGATTGCTATGAATTTGTGGCCAACCAGACAACCTTGGGTTATAGAGTGAGAGTTAGCTCAAAGTGCAGCAGCAAAGAAGAGTCCCTGTGCCATGTAGAACATTGATGGTGTCCTGGCTCCTAGAGAGTCCTGCAGAACTTCTATCCACTTACTCTTCTGGAAGGTCATCTGCTGCACTTTGTTAGTAATGCACCTGCGTTGCTGCTTTAACTAAACTCTGCTTTGCAACCAGAACCTTAATTATGGCCTCTTGGTTACCCAGCAACAGCCTCAAGGTGCAACTTTTGCATCTTGATCTGGCAGATGCCTGCAGGACCTTCACCACCCAGCTTGGGTGCTGGAAGCCCTGCCTAACAGGTCTGCTTAGCTGTCTTTTAGGACAGGGTTGATGTTCATTGCATCTTTCATTTATTCTAAACACTTTACTGCCTGCACCAGAGATCACTAGAAGTGGGTCTCTGACACCTGAAATGTCCACAGATCTGCCTCAGTGGCTCTGGCATGGTTGGAGAAACCGACTGCCAGTTGGCATGGCACCCTCTCTGCTCCTTCACCTCCCAGCCGTCAGGGACTCTCACTTGTGCAGCCTTGGCTAACGTACCCTGCCTCTCAGTTTCATCTTTTTTTCTCTCTCAGTTCCCTGATGTCCAGGATGGCTGGCTTCTGGGTCGCTCTGCTCTCTGCAAACTTTACTACCTTTGGATCCGTGACAATTCCAATGCTGCCTCCCTCGGGCAGGGCACACGCTGTCTCCTGTGGTTCTAGAACTCTCTGCTGAGTGTTGGATCCTCCTAATGGCTTTGTGTGGTTGCCTGGGGTCTGTGATACCTGTGTGGTTCCTCCTGACAGAATCCCCTACCCGACCCAGCCATCTGTTTATTTTGGCCGCATCTCCTTTTTTATGCTCCTTCTCCCGAGAGGGAAGAACAGCAACTATTTCCTAGCATTAGCCAGAAGTACAGGTTATTCTGTCCACTGAGGAAAAATTGTCTCCAGAGTTGCAGTGGCTTCTGAACATGGCAGACGCTTCCAGAGCTTATGTGAAGGGAAGAAATAACAGCACTCATGATAGCAGCCTTCCCGGTCTCTGCACATTCACATCCTTTATGAATTGCAGTGCCCATGGCCAACCCACCAGGATGTCCTGCCAATTGCCAGCAATATATCGGATCTGCTGACTCACTGCCTGTCAGCTGGGCACAGGAAGTAACTACCGGAGTTTCACAGCCTTGGGGTGTCTCTGCTTCACTTTCCTTTTCTCAAATGCGAAGGGTTTTGAAAGGCAGTTTCTTTCTGTCAGAACTTCTGATGCTCTTGCCTAGGTAGTGATGGGTGTGGACATATAGGGAGGAGGTAGGTTAAATTCATTGTGGTGTGACTGACGCCTTTGCCCTGCACCTTGTCGCCTTTCTAACCTCTGTTTTCAAGGGGAAACATGAAGATCAGGCTCAACTACAAGAATTTCAAAATGGATTTTCCTGCAGCTAACACTGGCTTTCCATGAGCTCAGTGACTTTCAGATATTCATGCAAAAATGTCACTTGCCCAGGCTATGTAACCTGTGGTGATGGGTATGGGCATATGGCTAGGTTTGAGTCTTCTCAAATCTGGTCAGGTCTCTAGAAAGGCTGGTTGTTTCTTCACTTCAGATTAAAATGCAGCACTCCTAAGCTGGGTAACGTATCAAACCACTCCTTCTTGAGACAGTCTTCAGCAAGGGCTGAGGGGGTGGGAGATTAGCAAGGAAGGCATGGCAGCATGCTTGCCTTGATTCTGTCCCTCTGTAAGGCATCAAAAGGAGACTTTTTAATCTGGGGACAAAATGACACTTATTAAGAACATCTTACCAATAAAAACAACTGTGGTTGTTTGCATCTGACTGTAAATGATCCCAAAGCCGTTCTTCTGAGACGAAGACCCGATTTTGTGATTTGGAGCAGACTAAAAGTATGTGTAGTAAAAGAGAACGAGCACTTAGCAGAGAGACGGGAGCCTCGATTTCTAACGATAGACTCATTTCTAACAATGCCACTTTGGGCAAATCATTCTATTTCTCTGGCTTCATTAGTGACCTCAGTGGGAGCCGTTTTAGTAGAAAAACTGACATCCTAATTGCCAAATCCATAGGCTAATTTTCATCCCTCATCCTCTTTGACAACTCCATCGCATTGCACTTGGCACTCTTAACTTCTCTTTCCTTCACAAACTGTCTTTGCTGCAGGCTTGGGGGATCCAGCCTCTGGGAATTTTCTTACTCCTCATCCATCCATCCAAACTGGTCTGGGCTCTCCTGTCACCCCACTGCCCTTCTGCTGCCCAGGGCAGGTCCACAGATTTTATTCTTCGAGCTCCATGTCTCAGACTTAAATTCCACAAGTGATCTCATTCAGTCCCATGGAGCCCCCATGTTTTTGCTGGGAACTGCCACGTGGAGGCTGGAACTGTCAAAATCCTCTCCTGCAAACTGCAACATCTGCCTGTGCTGTGATGCCCCACCCACTCCAGCTCCACCTACCACAAGCTGTGCTTCAGTCCCCCCCCCCCCCCCCCCCCCCCCCCCCCCCCCCCCCCCCCCCCCCCCCCCCCCCCCCCCCCCCCCCCCCCCCCCCCCCCCCCCCCCCCCCCCCCGCATACATTTCTCCCATCCTGCTCCAGTCCCCGGGGCCTTCTGTGCCCTCTCTAGCCACTTGGTCTCAGGAGCAAAACTGTCTTTCTTGCTTCACCTTTGTTAGCATGTTATTCCCAGCTGTTCGTCTCTTATCATGCCCCTGCTGTGGATATCTTTTGGGTCTTCAGAGTCTGAATCTGAGTTTAGCCAGTAGATGAACTAGTTAAGAATTATAGTCAAGAGTTTCTTGGTCCCATCTAGATGGTCCAGCAGCTGCTTATAAAATAATTACTCAGATGCTTAATAGTATAGTAACTGCTGGGCTAGTAGTTTGGGCTTATTACTAACTACTTCTTTTGCTTAAACTAAGCCATAATTCCATTTGTTTAGCCATGTGGCTTGGTAACTTTACTTCAGGTCAAATTCTCATTTCCTTCCTGTACTTATGGCTGGCATCTGCTGTTCTGCATTTCCTCTACCCAGAATTCTCTCAATCTGGATGCCTGGACTATGCTTCCTGTCTCTACTGGCCAAACAGTGTTTTATTAAACCAATACAAGTGAAAAATCTTTACAGTGTACAAGAACATTATCCCACATCTCCCCTCTTTTTCTTTTTAAAACAAGAACCCCAAATTTAATCTTTGTATAGTTTTTTTCCTGACCATTATTCATAACAACTTGTCACCAACACTCTAAACAAAGACAAACATTCATAGGCCACTTTGGGGGAAAGTGGGTATGTTTCTCTAGACTTCCTGCTGATTCAGGGTGCTGATAATCTTATGGACATCCCCCCAAATTTAAGATTATGGACAAGTCCTTAGTAGAGAAGTCTGTGAGACTGGATCATCTCAGTCAGCAGCCTTGAAGCTGTTCTAGATACAGAACTCAGAAGAAACTGCAACAGAGGTGCTCTAAAATATTAGGTCATCTAAGCCATCTGTTCACATCAGAGATTTTTCAGGGGGTCTTCCTCAATAAAATCTTATTTTCATTAACCTGGAATGAATACACAGCCTCTAATTTTCTGTGGAAATAAAAAGAAAACCTCTTCTCCAAAGTAATATATTTTCTGACTTAAATTTGAAGTGAAGGCATTTTCAAAATATATAGATTGGATTAATTCAGCATCTTTTAAAATCAGATGTCTTTTAGAAACTCTAGTTCCTTCTGCAGTCAGAAATTCAAGGACATGTAACATACAGTATCCAGACTCACTGTGGAATTTCCATCTTTACCTGACTTATTGTTTACTCTACTTCTTTTTTAAGAACATTCTCTATCCCTTTTCTTCTCTCCCCCCAAGCCTATTTATATTTTAAACACACTGTAAACTATTTAGAAGGGATTTTTCTGCATCTGTATCTGTCTTTATTGTATATCTCTATCTTTTCCTGCCTATAGCAACCTTTAATCTGGACATGGCTAGGAATAAAGCCTTGATGTTAGGATTAAAACCTTGGCTATGGCAGCTGGCTCCACTCAGCTCCTTGGTCGTGAGGCCTTAGCTTCATGGCAAAAGTACTGAAATGAGCCATGCTTACCACATCAACTCTGAAAATTTTAGGGTCCACGCTGCCACCAAGTAGAGCACTGCTGCCCACTGCTCATAAATGTCAATTATGTATTTGATATCAGGACCTCTTAAAAGAGGCAAGTGGGTTTTGCTGCTGATTCTAACAGGAAGCCTCTCTTAAAGAAAAGGTCTCTGCTTGCCACCAACAAACAAAGCTCACCTAAGAAAACACTCCTACCAAGAAGCTATGCTTGACTCTGTTCTCCTTTGGACTACATGAACAGAAACCTTAAATTCATTATATGCAGCTTGTGCTTGTACTGAGGCTTCTGTGAGACTGCAGGAATCCACCATGCTGCATAGGTCTAGCTGGAGAGATGGCTCAGTGGTTAAGAGTGCTTGATGCTCTTGCAGAGGACCTGGGTTTAGTCATCAACACCCACATGGTGCTTTACAGCTGGTTGTAACTCCAGTTCAAGGGGATTCCACACCCTTTTCTGGCTTTCAGGGGCACCAGGCAATATACATACATGTAGACAGAGATTTATTTATTTTTTGTATGTAAGCCAAAAATAAATAAATCCTTATGGGGCATGGAGTGCATGACTTTAATCCCAACACTTGGGAAGCAGAGGTAGGCAGATCTTTGTAAATTTGAGAATACCCTGGTCTATATAGTGAAACCAGAACAACAGGTAAATCCCATCTAAAAAAAGAAAAAAGAATAGGTTTAGTTGATGTAACACAGGCCAAGCTTTCTGTAGATTATCCAGAATTTGGATTTTATTATACACAATAAGAATTCCCGTCCCCTACGATCCAGAACCACATGGAAGTCCCACACTGCCCCTGGAAGTCCCTCATTCTTTCTGTTTCCTGTCAATCATGCTGTCATCTGTATGCCTCTCATCTCATGGTCACAAAATGGTTGCTGTCTTGCACATTCATGTTCCAGTCATGAAGAAAGGAGAGCACCGTGAGCAAAAAAAAGCTCACCTTCCCTTTCTATGAGCTTTCCTGAAATTTCACTCAGTACAATAGTACCAATTCTATTGTCAAAACCTTGTCACGTGACTGCTCTTCCTACAAGAAAGATGAAAAATGGCAACAATGAATCTGAAGTGGCTTGGGCTCATTTTGAATGGCTCTGTGTGGTTATCTGGGCTCTCATTCTACCTTACTGTAAGCTAGGGCATATTTTCCAGAGAAGGTTGTGGGGTTGATAGAGAACACAGTATCCCGAGTACTTCCCCACTTGTTACGCGTCCACGAGGCCCCAGGATCACAGGATTACCCCCTTACACACACACACACACAAACACACACACACAGAGAGAGAGAGAGAAAGAGAGGGAGAGAGAGAGAGAGAGAGAGAGAGAGAGAGAGAGAGAGAGAGAGAGAGAGAGAACTGGAGCCTGACCACTTCTCTTTGTCTCTTTAATTTATCAACTCAGCAGTTTCAGGAATCTGACTAACTCAGAACTCCTCAGAAGACCTAGGAGACTCCTCCTTGAGGCTGACAGCCTGAAAGAAGAAGCCCCATAAGGCTCTGAGATCTCACACCTAAAGCATGTAGGCTTCTTGAATTCCACCAGAGCTTTGCACTGTGGGAAGAAGCATTTGCCAGGATTCTAACAAAGTGGATGTTATTTATTTCATATAGTGACTTTTCTCTTCTTCTTTAGTCAGAGGCTCCCTAGGCAGCCCAGGCTGGCCTTGAACTTCTGATCTCTGGCCTTAACCTTTCAAGTGTTGGAACTATGAATAAACATCATCACACGGGGCTTGATGACTATCAGTTTTGGTCTATAAACAGTGTGTGCTAATTCATGTCTAGTGACAGGCTCCACTAGAAAGGGTGGAGGAGAAAAGTTCTGTTCCATTCACCAATTTCTATGGTGTAATTACTCACATCATGGTTAACATGTTGCCTCTAAGCACAAGAGTTAGGCACAGTTGGCTCATTTGGCCCAGCTGGAGACCCCAGGAGAGAAGATGTTGAGTCATGTCTGGGTGCTCAAGTCAAAGCTTTGCAGCTTCCTCCTCAGCATGTTTGCTTTGCATCTCTTCAACCCACATCAACATGACCCCCCTCCCCAGTTCACACTGGATAGTTCTAAGGATTTGGGTGAACAAGTTCACCTCTGCACAGTACACAAGTCCCTTGATCATCCACTCCACACACCAGTATGGGGGCCTCAGGTGAGCCATGATGTCACTTTTAAACCTTTTCTCATGAGAGAAGCTGCCATCCCTCCAGATGCCACAAAGAGTCACTCTTTAGCCCCAGAAACAGACAGCTTCCAAAGCACTTAGCACATTGTAGGGCTAGATGCCTCTTAGTCAGATGCATTCGGGGAAAGAAATGGTGTTATCTCTTCTCAAACCCTTCCTGGACAACTATCTCCACATGTTAGTCAACATTCAAACTTAGTGTCACCAACCTCGTCTATGAATTTCTCATGGGGCTGTCTTAACCCCTAATACCAATAACTGTAGGTGTCTGTCTCCTTTGGAGTTTCTCAAAAGTCTTCTAACTGGCAGAATTTATCTGGCTGCAAATATACAACTCAGTTATGCAAGACTGTTAAACCACAAGCTTCCTGAGGTCCTGTGTCTGATCCAGTGGCTGAGGTTGGAGAATGGGCCCATACTTGGTCAGTGGCCACGGTACTCTGAACACTGCCCAACACAAAGGAAATTCTTGAAGAATGCATGATCCAGCAAAACCTGGAGGAATTGAAATTATTCTCTCTGGAGGTTTAGTTTATATTTTTCTTTTCATCACAATTATTTCTATTGTTTTTCCCACAATTTTTCTTTCAATATTAAAGAACCAAAAGTTGGGGGTGGGGCCATGATATATATGTGAGAGAAAGAGAGAGAGAGAGAGAGAGAGAGAGAGAGAGAGAGAGAGAGAGAGAGAGAGCATTGTTAGAGGACTGCAGCTTCCAGCTGGTTATCATTATTTAAATTCAGGCTTTATCTGCGTGGGTAACTGAAGCCTGTGATTTAAGCTATCTCTTGCTAAGCTTGAATATCTAGTACCCGCCCAACACTCAGGGTTTCAGAATGCACTTTCCTGTGTCAATACACATTACTTGTCACATTGGCGTGAGTCAGAAGAGAAGGTTGATCTCTGTTGTTTGATTGTTGACATGTGTCAAATCACACAGCCCGGAGGGAATGGCTTACAGCAAAGGCAGGCTGAGCCATGACCAGAGCACCTCAAAGACAAAGCTGGTCCTGTAGATCAGGGAGGGAAAAGCGAAAGGCAGAGTGTAGCCTTCCACGCTACAAGGCCGAGGGACTTGAATTTCCTTGTCACTACAAGCTTTCAATCTTTCCAGTGTGTGCAAACATCCATTTTTCTTCAGTTCACTGTGGACTGCTTCTCCCACAGGAAGGCTAGGTTGAGTTGGGGGTTATAGCCATCAGTGAGTGGGATGGCGTATACAATGTTCATACACGAAACTGACCAGACAAGTTAGGTGTGGTGATTATTTAAGTGCCTGTCCACCATTAAAAAGAGAGAGAAAAAAATGTAACATATATAACACACATATATATAATATTATATGCTATTATATATATATTATATATATAATATGTTAGTGAACCACCCTGACAGGAAGCTAGGGAAGGATTTGTCCTGGTGGCAACTTTTTTTCTTTGCTTCATCTCTTTTTTTTTTCTTTTCCTTCTCAGAGTAGACTAGAGGGAAAAATCATAGAAACAAACAAACTTCTAGAAAGCAAATGAGTAATAGCTGCTCTGCATTAAAAGAGAATCGGGTACAAAGCAACCTCGTCACGGACAGACTCCCACATACTTGTAACAGTTTCCTAGAAAGACAGACATGGTTTCCTTGGGTGGATCTCAGCACACCCCAGGGCATTTTTACAGCACCTTCCAAATTCTCAATGGCTGATCTTGTGGTGTGACAGCCGTACGCCACATTTGCTGCACCAGACAAGGCGGAGGAGAGTAAAATTTGTCATGTATGTAAATTGTAATCACGTTGGATGGTCGTATGTGCTCATTTAGGCATTTTAACAGTGTGTGATGCTGTCCTCTCTACAGGACTAATAAGCATTAGCCATAATGAGGTCAGTCAGTCAGGCATTATCAGGGGATTTAATTGGGACATGGGTCTCTGCTGAAGTGAAAATTAATAACTTTTGTCAATGTTCTGGTGAAATGTTCTGTCTTATTAAACTATGAGGGTCAATTAGAAAGCATTATGTAATAAAGTCCCCAGCAGCAGAACTCAAATTGAGTTATACCACAGTCATTATTCCAGGGCGAATGCATTTGAAAATGGAAAACCAGAGTGCCATATGGAGGATTTGGGTCAGATTTACAAGCATCGCATGTTAAGGCTTCAACAAGAAGGAAACAATTAAATGTAATACTGAAATAAATCAGTGTGAGCGGATGGTGTAGGGCCAGGAGCCTGGGGCAGGCTGCGGCCCCCGAGCTGTGACACTGCAAAATGGCAGTGTTTAGGGGCTTGTGTGCACTGTGTGAAGCAGCACCAGTCTCTGCAAAGCGCTGGAGTGCTGAAAATCTGGGGCACACCTGGAAGGCGAGGGCCTGCACACTGACTCATATAAATAACTCTTTATTGTGTGGCTATTAAGAGGAGAGATTGCTTTTATTAAAGTGCAAGTTATTGTGGTACAGCAAATTAAAGAATTTTAAAGCATACTAACCAGCCACCGATAGTCCCCGCTCGGTCATGTTTTATGGTACTTTACCCGGGAAGTCTAGTGTTAGGGAGATATAAAGTCCATGCCAAGGCTGCGATCTGACAGAACAGCTCAGATGCCTCTTCCAGGCAGGAACAGTCCCTGCAGAGGAGAGACCTGAGGCTGGGAATCTTATCTCAGGCTTGGAGGAAGAGTGGGGGCAGATGTCTTCTTCTCTACCAAGGCTGGGGAGGACACTCTTACCTGTGTCATTCTGGGGAGAAGATTATCTTCAAACAAAGTTCACACATGTTCTCTGTATAACGGGGATAAAGGGATGAAGCGGATACCAAAGGAGGAAATGGAAGGAAGGAAAGCCCCCACAACCGTGGTGTCTTCATTAAAGGACTACCTTTGTCTACCTTTTCTTGGCCGAGAAGCCCGACTTTCTCCAAACATTCCCTCTAGTGAAGAGCACTCCCTCATTATCCAAATGGTGGTTACATTTGCCACTAAAAACAAGCCAGAGCTACGTCCTCAGTGCCACCAGACTCCACTAAGACCCAGCCAACTCTCCTCTCAGTGGCTGCTACTCTGGTCTATATCCATCACTTTCCACAAGATCCAGTGGTCACTTCTCTACTCTAAATCTCTCTTAGACATTTTCTTCATGCCAGTCAGTCATTCAGGCAATCTTTTAAGAAGACCACATTGCTCCTCTCTCTATGAGCCCTTAGTTTCTTCACTTTGCAGGCTGGGTGAAACCTGCAGTGGAGTTCACAGTGCACAGCATCTCTCTTGTCCAGTGAGGGAGACAGGGAGAATCAGGCTTCCTGCTCTTCTGCCTCCTCCAGTTGCCTAAACATCTGCTGTAGTGAAAATACACTGATCAAAATCGACTCAGGGAGGAAAGGGGTTTATTTGGCTGACAAATTGTTGAGGAAATTCAGCTCAGGAACTGAATCAGAGACCATGGAGGAGTGCTGCTTACTGGCTTGCTTCCCATTACTTGCTCAGCTTTTTTTTGTCTTATATAGCTCAGGACCACCTGTCCAAGGGTGGGGTCGTCTACATTGTGTTGGGCCTTCGCACATCATTCTTTAATCAAGAAATGGCCTCTGGACTTGCCTAAATCCAGTCTGATGGAGGCATTTTCTCAGTTGAGGGTCCCTCTTTCTCACATGACCTGGTGTGTGTCAAGATGAGAAAATGAACAGAACAAACAAAAGAATTCAGCTGGCACAAGGGTTGTGTTCCCAGAGGACTGTTCCTCTGCTCTACCTTGTTTTGCAATGATTTTCTCTTGAATACCTGGCTGGATTCTCTCCATTTCATCCATTTCTGGCTTTCATTGGCTTTTCTATCTAAAGAAGACCAACTCCAACTGAGTACCATGGGGTGTGTCTGTTAAGTCCTAGCTACTCAGGAGGCTGAGGCAATTGTGAGTTAGACAGAATGGTTTGTCCAGATTCTGTGTCTTTGGTCCATTTTATACTGTAATTCTATTCTCTTGAGAAAACATGGAGAAATGGAAGGCACAATTGTAAGGAACATACAGTAGACAAAAGAGCAAAAGCAAGAACAAACCCAGCCATTTTATGTGTGTTTGTGTGTATGTTGGTGTGTGTGATAGTGTGAGTGTGTTGGTGTGTGTATGATGGTGTGTATGTTGGTGTGTGTGTGATGGCGTGTGTGTTTGTGTGTGTGTGTGTGTGTGTGTGTGTGTGTGTGTGTGTGTGTGCATGAATGCTTTGATGACTTTTTCTCCTCTGGCATCTGTAAAGTCTGAAAGCATTATGATGGCAAACTCTACCTCTTCTGTCTCTCACTGAATCTTTGTCAGTGAGGACAAACAGCATCTAACCCACTGAGATAAAAATTCACCTTGGAAGAAACTCTGAAGTTAACCAACTGTCTTATTACTTTCCTATTGCTCTGGCAAGACACCATGACCAAGGTAACTCCTAAAGGAAAGTGTTTAACATAGGCTCATGCTCTCAGAGGCTTAGAGTCTAGAAATGGCAAAGACAGGGACAGTTGGGAACTTCCATCTTGATCCAAAAGCTGAAGGGGGAGGGGGAGAGAAAGAGAGAGAGAGGATGGATATGGCATGAGCTTTTTTAAAACCCAAAGCTCACTGCCAGTGACACACTTCTCCAACAAAGCCACACTTCTAGTTCTACCAACTGGGGACCACATATTCAAACATGTGAACCTCTGGGGCAGGGACATTCTCTTTCAATCCACCACACCATATTTAAGCACCAAAATGCCTTTGAGAACAGTGAATCTAAATTCCCAGTCCTCTGCTTCTCCCATCTGGCTGAGTGTGTTTGTGATTACCACCATCCATATGCTGGAATGCTAACTCCAAAGTCAATCATAAGGCAGAGAAAGTCTTTAGGAAGCCTTTCAGGAACTGGTGTCTTTATCAAAGGGCCCAGAAGAGTTCCTTCACCCCTCTCTGGTACCCCAAAGAACAACCTTATATTAATTATTTGATGTTGGGATGAAACACCAGGACCAAAGCAACTTACAGAGGGAAGAGTTTATGTAGGCTGTGGTCCCAGAGGGTTTAGAGACCATCACCATCATGGTAGGGAATGTGGCAGTGGACAGGCATGGCTTCAGGATGAGCTGAGAGCTCATGCCTTGAACTGCAAAGAGAAAGCAGAGTGAATAACTGAGATTAGTGCCTAGGTTTTGGAGTCCCAAAGCCTACCTCTCTGTGACACACTTCCTCCAACAGGGCCACAGCTCCTAAGCTTCTCCAACAGTGCCACACACTGGGGACCAAGTATTCAAATGTCCAAGACTATGGGGCCATCTCATTCAAATCTCTGTGTGCCATTCCCTTTCTGGCCACATCATAAAGTAAAATAAGTGCATTTAGACAAATTTCAAAAGTCCCTGTAGTTTTTCACAGTCTCAGCACTGCTTAAAAATCCAATGTCTCTTCTGAGACTCAAGGCAGTCTCTTAATTGGAACTCTTTAGAAAATCAGGAGGTGAACCATACACTTTGAACATATAATGGCACAGAATGTGCACTCCAATTTCAAAAAGAAGTAATAGAAGTATAGTAAGGAAACTGGACCAAAGTAGGACCAAACTGAACAGGCTGAATGCTAAATTCTCTTGCTGCAGTCTACTGTAAAAAGGCTTACATGTTTCCGGCTCTCCACCCGTACTGCCTGCGAGATTCAAGCCCTGCCCCATCTCCTCCTGTCTCTCCCGCTCATTCCACTAGAGCTCCCCTTGGCAGATACACCAAGGCTCTTGCATTTCCGACATCTTGGGGTCTCCAACACAACTGAGGCCTCACTGTCTCAGCTTCCACTTTACCCCTTGTCCTTTCAAGGTCCCCATGCAGGTCCTTGCCAGCTGCAAACCTGGCTCAGCACCAGTCTGAAACAATGGAGAAGATTCCGGGACTTCTTGTTACTTTGTATCTTTGATGACTCTAGAGCTGGAACCACATGGACCATGCTGGCAAGTTCAGCATCCAGCCTAGGATAGAGCTTGGTCTCCTTGAATCACATTGACAACAGCTTGATTTTTGTTCCATTCTAGGAGCAGAAAACTTAGGCCATTTCCTTTTACAAGACGGAAGCTTTTCTGGGTGGGTTCTTGTCCTGAGGGAGCCCTCTTTCATTCACTACAGGCTAGGCCTCTTCTTAGCTCTTGGTCTCTTTTAGCACAAGCCTTGGTTGCAACATTAAAGTCTTCAGTCAGTCCTCTTATTCTCTTCAACTGCTTGTTTCAGTTTTTTCTCTTAAACTCTTTTTTTCTTGTAGACCAGAATAAGATTGCTTTACTAATAACCACACAACAGAGTCAATATTATGCTGTCTTGAAATCTCATTGTTCTCTATTTATATAGAAGTCAGAAGATGGCAAAATTGTCAGGCCTGGTGGTATACACACGTAATCCCAGCACTTGGAATGCAGAGGCAGGGGGATTACCATACATTAGAGGTCATATTGGTCAACATAGAAATTTCTAGGCCATCCAGGCCTACATAAAATAACCATATTTTTTAAAAAATAGTAAGTAATAGTATCCTACAAACCATTATAAACATGGAAATAAAATATATTATTTTAAAAAATAAGATCTGAATTTAAAAATAAAATTATTAGTGGGTGTGGTGACAACTCTCTTTGTCTTCTCTTAGTGGCAATTTCACCAGTATCCATTCACTTCCTTTCCCTTATGGTCCTGCTTCCACTGAAGGAAGCTCAGTACCCCAGTACCATTGTCATCCTTACAGAGGAAACGGAGGTGCAGTAAGAATGCATAGGTCAAATCTTAGAACAATACACCAGGGGATTACTATCCCCTTCATTCTGGTTAATTATCTCATGACATTCAAATTGAAAATTACACTTGGAAGAGGATTCATAAAATGCTACGGGCTTGGAAGAGGGCACCAATGTCAGAGCCTGAAATAGTCTGTGCCCAGATTTTTGTTCTGTCTCTGCTAGGCACAGCCACCTAAGAGCTACCCTAATACCACACTGTGTGTGTTCACTGCTGGGTATTCCACTAGGCTTTGCACATCCATTGTCTCTTTTGAAATTCCTATTGATAGTGTAGAAGATGTGTGACATTGTCTCACATTGTCATTTCATAATGGTCTTCCTCTATCTCTTGAGGCCCACTATTAACACCATTTAAAGCTTCCACACATTAGAATCATTGTGGCTTATGCATGAATAACAATATGCAAATAACAATATTCAAAAATATATCCAGCAATCATGGTGCAGACAATCCAAAATGGGTATGGCACAGGGGCCCTTGAGAAAAACTAACTTTTTTACTGGTCCTTACACTGTTAGAAAAATAGTTCTTGCTATTATCAAGATGTTCTCACATTTTACAACCATGTATTGAAATATAATACCCTTCCTAAAAGAATCTCTGTTGAAAACAAGTCTATAATAGTTTCTGCATTAGATGGGAGTGGGTGGGACTCACAGCAGCCCCTGGACATGAGGGTGAATCAAAGGAGGATAGGAGCTAAATTACAAGAGAAGAATAGCCCCACAGACCCATTATGCTAGCGTCACCACTTGGTCTAAGGCAACTTTGACTGGCATTTCTGAACCTCTCTTGACTTGTATACTCTGCATTTTTCACTGGAGCCCCAGACTGTAGGCAACACAGGACTCCCCGAGAGAACCAGTCAATGCACCCAGCAGGACTTGGCCTCACATTTCTCTTTCCCTCCTTGAGAAATTAATTCCTTTTTCTAATGGCAGAGGAGGGGCTTCCCGCCACCAAGGTTTCTGCTTCAATCATGTTGTTCAGTTTTCCAGGGCCACACTTCTGTCTGGGGAGAGAATTTGGCTTCTGGATCATTCTGACATGTCAGTCTGCAACGTAAATTTAAGCCAAGAGTTCTTCTGCTTCACTTTGATTATTTATGAGAAACTAGTATTTTATGCTCAAAGAGGAAATGGGAAATTTCAAAACCTCAACATTATCAAATTGTCTGAGTATCAGTGGAAAAACAGAAATCACAAAGTATTTCTCAAATAGTTAAAATAACTTGCTTTCAATATATCCCCAGTAATGACAACAATAAACAACAATAAATAAATAATAACAGATAAAATATGCCACTTGTCTTTAGAATACTTTTTATCAAAATATCTGAAGCTATTCCAGAGAGGTTCCATAGAAGTGGTCCAATGCCACAGGGTTTTGTAAGAAAATGGTCAGCTTATAACTTTATCACCTGGTGCGGGGTTAGATGGTTAGATGGATGAATGGATAGATGGATGGATGAAAAAGCAAACTGCCAGCTATAGACACCTATTCCACAGAACAGTGCCTATTAGTCATTTATTGTTTTCCTGTCTTGGGAACCAATTCTTTATCTTACAACTGTTGGAGATTTCTTTGATTATAAAAGTAATATGAGGTCATCATAAAGTGCTTGAAGAAGTATAACAAAGAAAAATAAAAATTTCCAACTCCTTTTCCACAGAAAAGCCTTTGTGCCAAGGGAAATAGCACATTGGTGCTCTTATGAGATCATACACGTTACATAGCTGCTCTCTGCCCACATGTGCTGCTGATATCTGTATTAGGACTCTGAAAGAGGTCCTTGAAAATGGGCATGAGGTTCCTATGACAGATGATGCTGTGTGACACAGTTGTCTTAAAGGAATGGAGATGTGCCTGGGAAGATCCAACTGAATTAGAGATGTCTCCAAAGGGTCGGGCTAGTCCTGAGGACAGAGATAGGAAGCATAGGAGGTGCTTGAAATTAGGGAACTTCTCTATTGGTGGTTTTGAAGGGTACTGAAAGCCTCTAAGAACTAAACCACAGAGACCTTCTGGCTAATTCTTATAACCACAGGGAACTGACTCTGACAAAAACATCACTTAGCTAAAAACAAAAAGACTCCACTGACAGTGAGTTGGCCCACATTGATCTTGCCTCAGGAGACTCTGAGCAGAAAACCCCATCAAGTCCAATGGAGTTCCTACATTTCTGTGAAATAGTAAGTGGGTATTGTCTTAAATGACTAAGCTTAGAAAAACTTATTATCTGCAATAGAAATGAGTATGGTGCTACATGTGACAGCTGTCACCTTTTCTTCTGTGTGGCAAACTAAAATTCTAAGAGTGTGGTGGTTTGGATGAAAATGGCCCCAAAGGCTCACAGAGTAGCACTATTAGGTGGTGTGACTATTGGAGAAGTGTGTCACAGGGGTGAGACTTGAGGTCTCAGAAGCTCCAGCCAGGCCCAGTGGCTCACTCTCTCTTCCTGCTGCCTGCGGATGCAGATGTAGGACTCTCAGCTCCTCTCCAGTACCATGTCTGCCCGTGTACACAGTGCTTCTACCACAAGGAACACGGACTAAACTGAACTGTACACTCATGCTGCTGTTAGTGCTATTGTACACTTACAAACTGACAGTTTACATTTTGGCTTCTGTGACCAAGAAAGAAAAATGAACAAAATTAAAGTCTTTCTTAATTTCTGTTGTGATGTACAGATATGGGGAGAACAGTGTCTACCCAAGGGCTCTTTACTGCCTTTCAGAGAGAATATGGTTGGAAAGCATTGTGTTTCAGACCCTTAGCATGTATTGACTATATTGCCCAAAGGGTGTGGATCCTTCTTCCCACAGAAGTCATGGGGAGGTAGCCTACTCCATAGCTTGTGACTCCTCAAGACTGTGAAGAAAGCTAAGGGCTAAACTTTGATCTCTGATGACCTTTGACCCACATATGCCCTGTAGCCTTAGTGACCTAATACTGGGTTTGCTTCAAGCTTGGCTAGCTGTCTAGGGGGCTGGCACCATGTGCCATGATTGGGGACTGTTGCCAAGTTTTCAAGGCCAGCTTGAGGAGGACCTGGGAGTCTGTCTCATTGCCCTTGGCTAGTGTTGGCTTCAGGCAGACTTCCTTTTATGTTGACAAATGAAGAAGTGAACATGTCATCTCTTCTTCTGTGCCGTAAACAGCACTGTGTAAACACCCACACACGTTTACTACTATCTCACTTGAAAAGGTTCTTGTAGTGGTATTATATTACATTGTAAATAATTGAACAACCTACTGGTTTAATAAAAATGCTGATTGGCTGAAGGCAGACAGAAAGTGTGAGAGACTAAGGCCAGACTAAGAAAACTCTGGGAACAGGAAAAGCAGACCAGAGATGACACAGAGATACTACAGAGACACAGAGGAAAGAAGTTGAAATGCTGCTATGAAAAGGTACTGAGCTGCATGGCTGAACAAGATAAGAATCATGGGTTAGTTTAAGAGTAAAGAGTTAGCAAGTTATATGCCTGGGCCTTAGGCTGCTCGGCGTAAAATTAATGTAAGCATCTATGTGTTTCTGTGGGACTGTGGGTCTGTGGGTCTGGACCACAGGCAAGACAGGCCAGAAACTATATACAACATGTTCTAGAAATAGTTCTGTTTTTTTTTTTTTAAAGATTGTAAAACAATTTCAAGTTGTTTCTTATGAAGGAGAAAATAAGCATGTTTCTTAATCTTTTTTGTAAAATATAGGCATGGGATCAGATTCATAATAAATGATGCATAAATCAGCTCCCCATAACCCTCTTGAGTACACCCAGGTACTGGCTATGTTTTTCAAGGGCAAAAGTAGAGTGCAATCCTCACCACATGACAGTGGGTGTCCAGGGTGGACACTACTTTGTCTCTACCATGTCCTCACTGGGGAACCCCACACATTTACTTCCTGAAGCTGTTGAAGCAAAATTCCACAAGCTAAGTGAGTTCAGAACTAAGTCTCATGTCTTCTCATGGCTCTAGAAGATAAAGTTGTGATACATCAAGAGTCACCTGAGGTGGGTCCTTCCAGGAAGATTGGCTATGTCTCTACCTTTCTCCAAGTCTCTGGGTGTTTATTATCAATGACTGGCACCTTTGTTTTATAGAAAGCCTTTTCTTTCTCTCCTCCTATGGTTTTTCTTCTGCATCCAAGTTGCCCTATTTCTTATTTGTTTGTTTTAATGAAACCAGTCAAATTAAACTGTTTTTCTGTTGCTGGGCTAAAGCACTATGATTAAGGCAACTTAAGGGAGAACAGGTTTATTTTTCCTCATAGCTCCAGAGGGATTGCTCTCCACCAGGGCAGAGATGACACGGAGGGTAGATGGGGGATGAATGGCAATAGAAACCAGAAGCTAGCTTGTCACAATATATCCACATCCATGAAGGGGAGTGAAGTCAAGCCATAAGGCCTCAAGGCTCAGATGCAGGGAATACCTATTCCAAAGGTCCTACAAGTCCCTCAAACAGCGCCAGCTGGAGACCAAATGTTCTAATGCCCAAACCTGTGGGATGTTTCACACTGAAACGACAGTCATCTAAAGGAACTCATCATTCACCTTTTCCAAATAAGGTCAGCTACAGAAAGCAGAGGTTAGGGCTTCAGTGACATTAAAAGGAAACAGAATTCAAGCCAGGACACCTTGGCAAGTCACAGAGAATATAGCCCTGCACTCTGTTCCCAGATCAGTCACCCAGGACATCACTACCCTTTTCATTGTTAAAAGTAAATCCAAGCACCAAATGGGAAGGAAATTTAGGTACCAGAGGGCTTTCTCAGTGCCTGACCCTTGGTATTTACCTAGAGATAGTGATTAATTATCCCCTAAAATGTTTGCTATGACTTTTCCATACTCTCATGGAGGAGATCCAGGAATCTGAGCTTAGCTAGATAGAGTCATGTTCATGGGCTAGTCCAGTGACCCAAGGAACAGATTAGTTTTTATTTATCAAGGCTCCTGCTACTTTTCCTTGTCCACCTTCTACTGGGTGTCATTTGCCAAGACACCATCCTCTCCCACAAAACCCACTTTGGAGGTTGGCGCCTGCTTTCTGCTGCAAGTGTGTTGTTTGAAAAGTGCTGATGCTCTTCATTGACAGTGCCAGGAGCTGGTGCCAAAGCTGCCCACTTGAGCAGGATCTCGCTACACACCAAGGCTGCTGAAGAAGGACATAGAGCCAACCAAGCACAGGAAGTGAGGACTTGGGCTTCAGAGCTCTCCCCCCCACACACACACACATTCACACAACCCAAACACATGTACACACATACCACACACACACACATACACACACCCCAGAAGCCCCAATCGTTACTCAAAACTTTTAAAAGGAATAAAAATCACTCAATCTCTTTGATGCTATTCAAAGGTTCTTTTTAAATCCGAGACAGCACATTCTAAATTCCTAACACATCTGGTGTCACCAGCTCTCCCTTCCCCTTCTAAGCCCCCTTAATTCCATAATTTAGCAGGTCTCAAGACATAGAAAGATCTCACTGAGGTATAATTGGGTATCCTGCCCAATCCGAGTTGGATGTGATGCCCATCTTAGCCGGGTGACTGGTCCCTTGAGCAGAGAGGATGGTGACGGGGGAATGAGGCCTCAGGCTCAGACAGGAGAACAGAGCTGCCTGTGGGAAAATGTTTGCTATCCATTCTGCCCTGACACACCAGGAGCAGAGCACAATTTCTTTTGTGATTGGAGGTAATGTAATCTACAAGAAAATCAATGTGGGCTGACAGAAAGCTCACCCAGCTGATCTGCAGACCAGGGATGCTGAATCACAGCAGGCAGGAGGCTATTTCTGCTGCATCTTGGAGAGGGTGGCTTTGCAAAGCTCACACTCCCAGGGTACTTCTGACTCCTCAGAGCCTGAGAACTGACTGAGCAGCCAAGGGCTGAGTGGCAAAGGAGAGGTATACTTTGAGAGGCAGGCAAGACGTGTGGGGAGCCCAGAGGACCTGCAACTGTAAAGACAGAGCAAGAGGAAAGGGGCAGACCAGTACACACAGGCTTCAGTGTCAAACCATTTAGCTTTTTAATTCCTAGTTTTTAATTAAAAAAATCAGAATATGTTCCCAACCCACTACTCCAACACATCCATTAGAAAGAATTCTCCAGCATAAACAAAGCAGGAGACTCAAGAAAAAAATAACTCTCAACACCCCAAAAACATCTGTGCATCTGCTGGCCTTTCTGCTGCTTAGTTCAGCTGACTTCAGCACCCCCACAGCAGCAACGGCAGCAGTTAGCAGGTGTCACCCCAATATGGCGGTGTACTGCTTCTCCTGATCTGCAGACATAAATCAGCATAATAGGTCCATGCTATCCCTGCCCCATAGGTCCCCTTCATCGAAGCCACAGCACTGACAACCTTCTGGCTCCTGGCTGTTTGCCTGAGAGCATTGTGAACAACACCCCTTAACTTAGGGGGGTGTTTTCCTGGAATCCACATCGCTCCTCTGTGCAGTCATAACATACATGTATCTGATTGTGCGAGGCATGCGGACAATTACATTGAGGAAAGTGATGAGTTAAGATCCAGAAGGTAGACTTGGAGCACCCGGAGGGAAGGATAGTGGTACCCATTAGGACTCATCGCTAATCCCTGGCATCAATCAGCAGGCATCGGGGGAGGCCCGAGAGGGAAGGGCAAAGAATAAGAACTCACAGACCCTTCTCACTTATAACAGAAACAAGTTCTATATGGAGTTGCCTTTTTCATCTCCTCTTCCGTCTTGAGGGTCTTCCATGTCCCCCACCAACTTCCTGGCAAAGACTGCCTGTTTCACCCACCATGTTCCTGGCATAAACCTAGGAGGCCAAAGAAGTGGTGACCTGAAGCTCAGATTTTTTAGAGCGTGGGGGGCACTTGTGAGCCTGAATTTGGCTCTGCTTCCTTTCCCTGTACAGTCCCCACTCTGCAGTAGGGATGACAAGTGCCCTGGACAGCGGGACAGCAGGATCCAATAAATCTGAGGCCTGTCTAGGTGCTTCATTTATCAAGAGGCCTAATTTACCCGGGCCCTTTAGACTAATTGCAGATTTGCAGAAACTGCTGAGAGTGTAGAACCGTGTATTGTGAGTGTCCCTTGCCATATTTCTGCTAATGTGTTTCATCTGGAGTACATAAAGAGGCAGGGATGCTGATTTTAGACACAGCACTTTGGGGCTAATCCAGCTAAATGATTAGCCCTAAAATTCTGCAGTGATGTCATCTTCCCTACAGCGTTCTGCCAGTCGGCTTGTTTGCTTTATGGTGAGAAGTATGTGTTTCTCCCTCCCCACCCCACCCCAGCCCAACTCACATCACAGAGAACTCTGCTCTCCATGACTGACACTAGCTAGCACCGCACAAAGTCTCCTCACTGCTCAAGTCTGTTCAAGATAACCCAGGCTGCCAGCAGGGGCACCATAAGGGAAATGCACCTTCTCTTTAGGGACCCTTAGATAAATGCCTCTCTGCTACCCCACACAAGACTGTAAGCATTGTGTTTGACTTCTGAGTGACGAACAGGACTGTAGTCAGAGAGGAGAGGCCTGGCTTTGTCCAAAGCTGAGTGAGTACAAGCTCATGGCTCCTCTACATACAAATGGATGAGCACTTTTTTGCTGGGTCCTTCCCAGAAGCAGGGAAGGGATTAGTATAGAACTGTGTTCACACTTACAGTCTCTCCTGTCACTTCTTTACCTTGGAGCTCTGCATACTCCCTTCACTATTTCGGTACACTGACTATGCCTGTCATCAATAAAAGCTGCCTTGCAGGGCTCCCAGACTGAGCGTTCTCCACGGGTTGTCTCCATGTTTAGTACAGCATAGTTGCTCAGTGAATAGTGGCTCTCTCCTAGTGTGTTTGAGAAAGAAAATGTGGGCTACAGAGTGGACTTTTGATGATGTTTACACTTTGGGAAGTTATTTTTTCCAGTAAACGTATATAATTATGTATTTTACATCTGAGTATATAGACACAAATTCCTAAAGTAAATAAGTTTGTCCAGGTCTTTTTTGCTATATTGCAGGGAAGGGACATAGTATCCTCTTCCACACATTGCCCCTGCCTTTACAGATTATAAGTGCATATCCTATTTGGTATTTATAATGAACCTTAACTACATGCTTAGTGCTGGCCAGGTACTCTAGTTTACGAACTTCAAAGACAACAACCTATTCAGTCTTAGCCACAGCTCTCCAAAGCAAGTTCAAGTTCACCTTGCCACTGAGAAGGTGAGATTATACACTAGGTCAGTTTACCCAAGTTGTATAACTGGTGGAGGGAAGGCCAGTAGTTCAAATCTGACTCCAGACACCCCAAAGCTGATTCCTGTAGCCAGGGCAATGAACAGAAACAAGACCACATAATGGATACCAGTAAACAAGACCACGTTCAGGACGTGATCTGAGCCACCTGACTCTAGCTCAGAGCTTCTCAGCCTCCCTAAGGCTTTAATACAGTTCCTCATGTTTCGGTGACCTCCCAACCATAAAGTTATTTTTGTTGCTACTTTATAACTGTCATTTTGCTATTGTAATGTACATATATTTTTGGAAAGAGAGGTTTGCCAAAGGGGTCGAGACCCACAGGTTAAGAACCCTGGTCTAGAGGCTGCCTTAATCTTGTTGCCTTACTTAGAGAAAGAATTACCTTCAATGTGAGCTTGTAAATCCATGATAGAACTGTTGGGCCCACAATTGCCAAAAGTTGGATGTGGTTCACTGTGTGCGTGGTGTTCACAAGTAGGCAGAATAAAAAGGTCGTTCCTTAGACACCTTCACAAAGCCTTTACTCTCCAGAAAAATGTTCCAACATGAATCTTCTGCCTAAAGAACAATTAACTAGCAGCTCATGAAGAATGCAGGGTAAAGCAACCCTCTCCCCTGTGTTCCCAAAGTCTGGGTGCTAAGTCATCTCAGTAATTGGCCTGCTCTGTGGGAGTGTCTGTCCTGACGGCTGAAAGCCTGAGGCCGAGACACACCACCCAAAGCCATGGAGGAGGCAGCATTTGTCTTGAATCTCCTATCTTCTAGCAAGAACAGGAGCACAGGCCAAATTGCATGATGGATTCCTCACACATCATACCATAAATTCACTGAGGGCCAGGCGCCGTGGGTCTCGCCTGTGTCAGCATGCCAGCATACAGGCTCAGAACCATAATGTAGTGTTCTAGAGGGATACTGAAATTAATGAAGCTCTGGCTGACATTTTGAGCACGCATACACATATCTCAAGATTATCCCACAAGTATATTTCTTGTGGAGAGAGTAGTTTTTCCTTATTAAAAGATGGCATTAACCTTCAATAGTCCATCACTTGCTTTAATCCCCTCCACCTGTAAATATTTCAGATAATAATATCACATTGGTTGTGCCTCTGTCTCACAAATGTGGCTTACAACCAAATTTGGGAGGAAATGGCAGGTCAGAGGTTTTCTGTTTCAAATATCCATCAAAACTAAAGTTGTGGGTAAGAATATATTGACTTTGGAGTCTTAAAGGTCTGTGTTCAAGTCCCAGTGTTTGGGTTACTAGCCCAAGAGGTCTGGAAAAGTTGCTTGTCAGCACCCTAGCTACAGATATAGACCTCTATGAAAAGGTTTTGTAGAGTCAAGCTTTCCAGAAAATTTCCAGGTCTGTACTTACCCACCCAAAGGCTTTGGGTTTGAGTGTTTCTACCATCATATACATGTGCTGCAGCAACATTGCCTGTCCTTTTTAGGTTTATTAACATCATTCATAAAATTAAAATCATTCCCTCTTTTCTTGGTTTTGAGTTCAGAGGTACACCACATTTAAGTTATGGAAAGAAGCACAACACTATAGAGATGTCTGGCCAAGAATCTGAAACCAGAAGTGCAGGGTGGTAACATGAGAGACAACCATTCCAAATGTGGATTTATTTGACTTGTACAGAGATTTTAAACCCTAGAGCCAACTTTTAGTAGATCAGTAGACTGTCTCAGATAACTGGGTTTCCAATTCTTCCTCTGAATGAGAATAATCTGAATGAGGAAAGCAGAGCAGTATTCATACCAGCACTAACCTGTGAGAGAGCAGAGCAGTATTCACACCAGGACTAATCTTTGAGAGAGCAGAGCAGTATTCACACCAGGACTAATCTTTGAGAGAGCAGAGCAGTATTCACACCAGGACTAATCTTTGAGAGAGCAGAGCAGTATTCATACCAGCACTAACCTGTGAGAGAGCAGAGCAGTATTCACACCATCATTAACCTGTGAAGGGCAAAGGAATTTTCCCCCAGAAGGGCAGGCCCACGATCCCCAGATCTTGGCCCGCATGAGCTCCTTCCACTCCCTGAATGCTCATTGTTCCCTTTGGCTTCTGTGCTGGCAGCATGGATGGTAGTGGTGTCTAAATCTTTACTTCTTAAAGTTTGTGTCTGCAGCAGCAACATCCAGCAGTGTGTACCAGCGCACAATCTCAGCCTCTACTCAGACCTGCTAATGTTGGAATTCACACTTTAACAAGATTCTCACATGTTCAGTATGCACATGCACACACAGCAGAGCTCAGATCCCAGAGGAGACGGTGGTCTAAGACCAAATTCAGTTGGCTGCCAGCTTTTGGAAAGTAAGTTGTCCTGGAACAGTCTGTGCCATTTGTTTCTCTCTCACTGTCTTCTCTTAAAAATGTAGAACTGAGTAAGTAGTTGAATGCCTGCTAGGACTAAGATACTTGCTATCTGGCTCTTTATAGAGAGGGTTTGCCAACCATGGTCTACAAGAAGGCTTTAGGACACACTGCAGATACTGCCAAAGAAATAGACAATCAGAATTTTTTTATCTGCCCAACTTCTTCTCCTTTTCCTCCTCCTCCTTTTTCTCCTTCTCCTCCCTCTCCTCCCCCTCTTTCCTTTCCTCCTTCACTTCCTCCTCATTTGGCAGTGTTTTTGTTGTTGATGATGTTGTTTTTTGTTTTATTTTGTTTTGTTTTTTCACTGAAATTCCTAGAACTGTGGAGGTAAGCCAATGAGAATCTTGTACATTAAGGGTCTGATTGCCTTTCAGTCTGGCAGCTTTCAAGACCTTCTCTCCCTTTTAAATCTTGACCCGTGATTCTTCTTTTTTTCCTGTTGTTGAGTCTTTATCTTGACTCAGGCTTTTGTCCCATGACTTGAGTACATGCGAGACCGGCACCACAGGCTGGTCTGCTGGAACAGCAGCTCTGTCATCCTCCCTGATCCATTGTGCTTCTGTCAGTTCTTTACTAAAAGCATAAACTGCTCTTCTGACCTCCAATCTGCATGTCTAGACCTCAGGAAACCAAAGGCAGAGAAGCATTTGCCACCTAAGGACAACCTGGCCATGGCCATCCCAGATGACAGTTACTGTACATAACTCACCTAAGGCATCTTGCATTCACCCTAGGGTAGAAAGCCTTTTTTAAAAACCATTGCAATATGGATCAGTTTTGAGCCAAAAAAGTGTCTAGAGCCATACACAACTTCCACATGTGTGTCTGATGATTTTTCAACTGACCAGTCAACAAAGATTCTTCATCTTCAAAGTGGACCTCAGGGTTTTAGGAGGTGTGCCAGCTTGCAAGGTGTGCACCACCTGGACTAATGGGAGCTTTGGGTGGGCCCAAGGATTTGCACACTCCCTGAAGCAAGCCCTGAGTGTCTCACTTCGAAGTGAAGAGACCAGAGATCTCAGGCCATGCAGCTTCTTACTTGGATTTTGCTGTCTACTCCTCTGGCCTCAGCTTGACTCTCAGGTGTTCTTTCACAGGGGAAGATGTCACAACCATACTGAAAATTCTGTAAACTTGTAAGCCAGCAAAAGGGTCTCCCATGTGTCCTTCAGTGCATACACATCTCTGTTGGGAATGATCCCTTGACAGAAGGGAAATCCCTCTTGCCACATTCTCTACTTCTCATGTGTTCCCTCATTTCTGAGACACGTCTTTGCCATTATTTCTTTTGTGATCCTTCCTTCTCAGAAGATGCCCCCTCAGCCATAGTCACTGTCTGCATTAATATCTATAGCCTTTCAACTTTCCCTAATAATCGCATGTTCCTCCACTTAAAATCATTACACTTGACCCATTTCCAAATTCCTAGCATCCAAGTGAACATCCTTTGTATCTTAAAAATGACATAAAAATACATGTAGCAAATAGGTGAATGGAGTAGCTGTACAGGTGATAATTCATCCCATTATGCACAGACTCAGCCAGGATTTCTTCTGAAGGAAATGTTCAGAAAATGGTGAGTGTAGGGATCCAGATCTGCCATTTTCTCAGTATTTGATATTTTGGAGCCAGAAGATGAGTGCAATAGTTGACAAAGACTTACCAAAAACAATAATGGTAAAATTTATCAGCTTACTAATTTCTTATTGTAACCCTGGGTGACGATGACCCTGAACTGACCATATTGCAAGCAGAGAAACTAAAACACAGGGAGATTACATGTCCTGTCTAAAGGCCTCTGATAATACCAGGGAATGTCCCTTTCATTTTGCTACAAATGAATAGAGATTTTTTCTTTTTCCAGTAGCGAGGGATACAGAGAAATCTATTCAGAGAATGATTATTTTTTTTCTGATTCTCCACCAGACCTCAGAACCTAGCAAAGCACCTGGAAGACAGTCGGCATTGGCCAGTGCTTATAAATAGTAGACTGATGAACCAGTCTCACTACCAGCAGGATGAGGAGGGGACAGCATGAACTGAGATGCACTGTGATGTAGGGAGTTACAGACTCTTGCCAAGCCATGGAACCATTCAGAAGGCAATTGCTTTTATGGGCTCAGCCAGGACCTGGATTGTAAGCCCTGCATGGCAGGCTGGACTTGCTGATGGCTGTCTCTAAGTGATCATGACACAGATTTGTTTACAGGATTGCTTCCTCTTGTAATAGGAGTGAGACCTTTATAGCTCATACTCTTTAGGGTTTTCAGTCTTCTGGTTCTGACTGGGCTGAGCTCCAGAGGCACCAGTGGGAAGTCAGGATACGGAGAAGGAAGCAGGGTTTTGACTTCCCAATTCTCTTCCCACCACACTGCAGAGCCATCATTGATGTGGCTCCTTGGCTGGCCCTCTCTTGGCCGCTGACACCTTTTCTTCTCTACTTAGAAAGTATTCCTTCCTTGCCTCAGTTTCTCCCCTTAAATGTGATGTTTCTAGTTGGATGCAGTAGGTGCTTCATCTGTGAAACTGGGGTTTTGAACAGCCACATGATGTGATACGAGGGGAGTACTGCATTCCCTTCTCTGCATGGTTTGCCTGTGGGACCACTCTACTCCTTAGGCTAGCTGTAGGCAAGTTTTTCTTGAGCCAACTGGCTGTGGCAATCCAGATGTTATTTGTCACATTTTATTCAAAGTAAGCAGTCTGGGCTGGACCATTGTGAGCCTGACTTTAACAATCCTATTAAGACAAATCCCGCCCCTTCTGAGGTTCCACATCCAAATCATATATAAAAAATATGTTAACAATTTTTTTGAAAAGCCAATCTGTTCATGCCTTGCATCCTGGAAGGTTGAGGTATGGGTGAGAGAAATATATAAGACTTATGAGAATGTGGTTGAGAAGGGAGGACCAGAATTCCCTCCACGGGCTAAACTCCACCTTCAATCACTTCCCCCAAAACCTCAAAGCGAAAACTACTCCCAGACCCAGGCTTTGCTTATTTTCTGTCCAAGCCCAGTAAATCAGCCCATTCATAACCACCCTGCCCAGCATCTGATGAAACAGACCCAGGCCCTAAAGAAACCCAGGCTGAGAAAGCCATCTTCAAACCCAAGCTAGTGTGTGTGCGAACCTTGGCCAACCTTTCCCAAGTGCTTGGCCCAACTTGCTGGTCTGTGCCTGGTTTAGGGTTTCATAGTGGCAGTTTCAAAGCCGTCTCATTATTACTGATGACCAGGCTTGCTGAGAGTAATAGTGTTTTATAGCCCACTGAGCAGAGGGCCCCAGGAGCTATGGGGGATTTGCTGCCTCTGAACCGGTGAGAGGCACCAATCATGGAGTGGGCGGAGGCCACATGCTTAGCTGAAGCTGAATCATGTGGAGGCTGCAAAGAGCAGACTGTCAGCTCCTATGTTCACTGCAGCAGCCTGAGCTGGAGAAGTGGAACAGGCCTGGCCTGTGACACTCAGGGCTGCCAAACAGCTACAAGAAGCCATGTTTAGATGCCATGTATTTGGGGGCAGGAGGACCTCAAATTGCCAAGTGTCTCAGTGCCAAATCAATTTCTTTTTATGCTATTCTGTTTTATTTTTTTTAACTATAAAAAAACCCAAAAAACTAAATTGTCCATGATGGCTTTGAATTCACTCTATAGCCTAGGTTGTTGACTTGGAAACTGTAATGTTCTTGTCCCAGCCTTTTTGGATTCTGGGATTAGAAGCTTGTGTTATGAGGCTCTGACATGTAATTTGAATTTATCACCTGAGCCTTCTGTCTGTTTGTGTGTTGGAGTGTGAAATGTCTCTCATGGGCTCTGGAGTCCTGCTTGGTCCTCGGCTGGTGGTTGCTTTGGAAATGCTTAACAGATAGAGCATCACTGGAGGAGGAGGCTGTCTGGGCAAGCAAAGGTGGACATGGGAGCTATAGGTTAGATCCTTCTTCCAGACTGAGCACACTCTGGATGATGTTGGAGTGCCCACAGCAAGAAGCAGGAGACAGGTCCTTGTAGGTAGCTAACAGTGACCACCAAACACATATATTCTCTCAGTCTGTCTGTCTGTCTGTCTGTCTGTCTGTCTGTCTCTCTCTCTCTGTCTCTGTCTCTGTCTCTCAAACACACACACACATGCGCGTGCATGTGCACATGCATGCTAATACAGTCATGGAAATTTGGGTCATTCTCAGTATCGATAACCTCTTAAACTGTGCACTATACAGAAATGTATTATTGCTTTCTTAAACTAAAATGTGAGTCTTGTATTCTTTACTCAATGAGATGTTTTTTTCAGACTCAGAACATAGGTATCTGGTTTTGTTTTTGTTTTGTTTTTCCTGTGAGTGTATGTAGTAGCCATTAGAGATCTATCCACATTTACCTATTCATGCCTTTGTGAAAGGCAAGCAGATCATTCTAGATTTTATAGTATTTTAAAGACTGCTCTGGTTGGACATTGCTGCACATGCATCTGAACTACCATGTGCCATTATCCCTATAGGATAACAGCCTAAGGTGAGCACTTTTAGAAGATTTAACACTTGGGCTGGGGATGTGGCTCAGTAATGGAGTGCTCACCTAGCGTGATTAAGACCCTGGCTGGCTTTGAAATCTGCAATGAAGGAAAAAATGCAAGAAAGCACGAGAGAAAGAAAAGTAACACTACACAGCCATTGCTTTGGCTGCACGACCTTTCCCCTTCTAGCAATCAACCAATCTTCATCACCAACTTGCTTTAAAACCCTGTTTTATTTTGCTCTGTCTGTATTTTTTTACTGAATCTGGATGTATTTCCAGTGCTTAGGGGACATCTGTATTTCATAGGTGAATTGCCCTCTTACACTTTTGCCCTCCCCCCCTTCCTGTTTCCCAGTCTGTTGCCAAACTGAGATCTGTTTCTGTTACTGCTTTACCAACATTTCAGCCCTCTGTGGTTAGGGCTTCCCTGACGCAGCTTCACTCCCCTGAGAGTCATAGCTCCTTCTGCCCCCAAGACATGCATTTTCACCTCCAGTGGGAGCCGTGGGGACCAACAAGGGCCACCTTGTTCTTCTAGCTTCTTGGCTAGCCCCAGTGTGAAGGTAGCACTTCCCCCCAAGCTGTTCTGAGAACTGCCTCTACATCTTCTTGGATGCTCACCAGCTCCTCTAGCTGGCAGCCCAAACCCAGCGTTCATGGGGAAGCTAAGCGTCACTGGGGATAGGAGGGTCTCTGCAAGGAAAGCTGTGCTGCCCTCTAGGATATTGTCTCTTTTGTGAACTCTGACAGGACTCGATCAGAGTGGGTGGCCATTGCCTTAGATAAGCCACCTGAGACCTGATGCCTCCCTCAGCATCAGGATTGAAGGTAAAATGGCACTTAAGTAGACACCTGTCCACCTCTCTATCATCACTGACCCTCAACGCCAATGCCCCACGCCTGCTAACGATATAACTTGGTTACTGAGTATCTCTGACTTTGAGTTCTTCACCTAAAACACAGAAATGATGGTTAGTTATGGTTATCTTGATACTAGGACCAAAAGCTGTAGGCACACCTGTTAGGAATGTCTAGATGGCTTATGGGCCTGCCTATGTAGGATTTTCTTAATTGCGTTATTTAAGGTGGGAAGATCCATGCTGAATGTGGGCAACACCAGTTCATGAGCTGGGCCATGGGCTGAATGGACAGGAGACAGAGGGCTGAGCATGACACGCCCCTGTTAATCAAATGCTCTCTACTCATGACTATGGCTGTAAGTGCAGTGATGTAACTTAACATGGAATTGTGGCTCAAGTAAGCTTTTCTCCATTAAGTTGCTTTGGTCAGGGTATCTTAGCATCACAACAGAAAAGAACCAAAGACAGATCATAAGAGTGTCTCCCTGTAGGATTCCTGTGAGTGCCTAGACAGCCACCACTCAGAAGTAAGCCTCATTCATGACAAGCTTTATCAAGTGTCTGATATTATTGTTATTACTAATCTATGCACATTGCTGAGCACTCTCCCTTCTTTGGTCCTTGGAAGGTCATCCCCTAGGAGTACAGTTTAGAATAGGAGGCCAAAACAGTGAGGTATACAAGTGGTACTCTGGGGCAGACCTAACCAGAGCTAGGACAAAGGCAGGACACCAGCAGCTCCATTAGGGAAGGATAGTAGCGGAGGATTAGGTAGAATGGCCTTCATAGGCTTGTATGTTTGAATGCTTGGTCCCCAGTTGATGAAACATTTGAGAAAGATTAGGTGTGGGTTGTTGGAAAAGGTGTGTCTCTAGGAGGCTTTGAAGTTTCAAAACACTTGCACTATTCCTAATGTGCTATCAGCACCTCATGTCTGTGAATCCAGATGTGAGCTCTTAGCTTTTCCTACTGCCATGAATTTGCTCCATCTGATACTATAATCCCAATCAAATGCCTTTTTTTAAATAAAGTGCTTTAGAATTAGTACTTTATCACAGCAATAGACAAATAACTAATACAATATTAGTATGTTTTCCAATTCTATAATACAATGTCTGATGTTGAGTAACCTGTCAAGAAGAGAGGTCTATTTAGCCTACCTATTTTTTAAATTTTATTTATATAGAATAAAGTCTCATTTTTTATTCATGTATCCCCTTGTTCAAATTCCCTTCCTCCTCCGGACCCCTCCCGGTCACTCTCTCTTCTCCATATCCCCCAATCTTCTCCCCAGAAAGGACAAGAAGTCCCAAAGTGGATTAGTTCAGTATCCATTCCAGGCAAGTCCAATTTCCCCATCCTAATATCAAGACTGGGTTAGGTGTTCCTCTGGAGGGAATGGGCTCCAAGGTACCACTCCAAGGTACTTCAGAACCCAAAATGTTCAGTGGTTGTGGTTTGGAGCTTGGGTGTTTTTCGCTTTTTGTTTAAAGTCCACTAATGAGTGAGTGCATCCCCTGCTTTATCACTCAGGAGGATATTCTCCAAATCCATTCATTTGCCTGTGAATTTTAGGATATCATTTTTTCTTACTGCTGACTAGTACTCCATTGTGTAGATATACCACAGTTTATTAATCCATTCTTCAGTTGAGGGGCATCTAGATTGTTTTCAGGTTCTTGCTATTATGAACAATGCTGCTATGAATGTAGTTTAGCTAATGCTTTGGGGTATGAATGTGCATCTTTAGGGTATATGCCCAATAGTGGTATTGCTAGATCCTTGGGGAGATTGATTCCCAGTTTTCTGAGAAACCGCCATATTGCATTCCAGAGTGGCTGAACAAGCTTATACTCCCATCAACAATGGAGGAGTGTTCCTCTTGTTCTGCATCCTCTTCAGCATAGGCTGTTATCTGTGTCTTTAATCTTAGCCATTCTGACAGGTGTAAGGTGATATTTCAAAGTTGTTTTGATTTGCATTTATCTGATGGCTAAAGATGTTGAACACTTTTCCAAGTGCCTTTCAGCCATTTGTAATTCTTCTGCTGAGAATTCCCTTTCTAGTTCTGAACCCCATTTTTATATAGGTTATTTAGGGCTTTGGGCTCTAGTTTCTTGAGTTCTCTATATATTTTAGAGATCAGTCCTCTGTCACTTGTAGGGTTGGTGAAAATCTTTTCCCATTATGTAGGCTGTCATTTTGTCTTATTGACTATGTCCCTGGCTTTACAGACACTTCTCAGTTTAAGGAGGTACCACTTATTGATTGCTGTTCTTAGTGTCTGTGTTACTGGTGTTATATTTAGAAAGTGGTCACCTCTGCCAATGCGTTGGAGGATATTTCCCACTTTCTTTTCTATCAAGTTCAGTGTGGCTGTGTTTATGTTGAGGTCTTTGATCCACTTGGATTTGAGTTTTGTGCAGGGTGATAGGTTTGGATCTATTTGCATTTTTCTACATACTATCATCCAGTTATGCCAGCACCATTTGTTGAAGATAATATCTTTTTTCCATTGAATATTTTGGGCCTCTTTGTCAAAAGTCAGGTGTTCATAGGTGTGTGGGTTAATGTTGGGGTCTTCAATTCAATTCCATTGATCCACAAGTCTGTTTTTATGCCAGTACCAGGCTGCTTTTATTACTATAACTCTATAGTATAACTTGAAGTCAGGTATGGTGATGTCTCCTGAGGTTCTGTTATTGAACAAAATTGGCAATCCTGGCTTTCCTGTTATTCCAAGTGAACTTGAGTATTATTCTTTCAAGGTTTATAAAAAATTGTGTTGGGACTTTGATGGGAAGTACATTGAATCTGTAGATTGCTTTTGGTAGAATTACCATTTTTACTATGTTGATCCTACATATCCAGGAATATGGAAGATCTTTCCATTTTCTGATATCCTCTTCAATTTTTTTCTTCAGTGATTTAAAATTTTTGTCAAATAGATGTGTTACTTCTTTGGTCATAGTTACTCCAAGATATTTAATGGTATTTGCAGCTATTATAAAGGGAGATGTTTCCTTTATTTCTTCTTCATCCTTTTTGTCTTTAGTGTATAGGAGGGCTACTGATTTCTTTGAGTTAATCTTGTATCTTGGTACCTTGCTGAAGATGTTTATCAGCTGTAGAAGTTCCCTGATAGAATTTTGTGGATCACTTATGCATACAATCATATCATCTGCAAATAGAGATAGTTTCACTTCTTCTTTTCCAATTTGTATCCCCTTAATCTCCTTTCATTCTCTTATTGCTTTAGCTAAAACTTTGAGAACTATATTGAATAGATAAGGGGAGAGGGGACATCCTTGTGTAGTTCCTAATTTTAGTGGGATTGCTTTGAGTTTTTCTCCATTTAGTTTAATGTTGACTGTCGGGGTCTTGTAAATCACCTTTATTATATTTAGGTATTCTCCCTGTATTCCTGATCTTTCCAGGACTTTTATCATAAAGGAGTGTTTTATGATAAAACACTCCTTTATGTTTTGTCAAAGTCTTTTTCAGCGTCTAAGGATATGATCATGTGTTTTTTTTTCTTTTAGTTTGTTTATATGATGGATGACATTTATAATTTTTTGTATGTTGAACCATCCCTGCATTTCTGGGAGGAAGTCTATTTGATTGTGGTGGATGATTTTTTTTTATATGTTGTTGTGTTTGGTTTGCCAGAACTTTGCTGCGAATTTTTTCATCAATATTCATGAGAGAAATTGGTATGTAATTTTCCATCTTTGTTGCATGGCTTGGGAATTAGGGTTATTGTGGCCTCATAAAAAGAGTTCAGCAATATTCCTTCAATTTCTACTTCATGGAACAGTTTGAGGAGTTTTGATATTAGTTCTTCTTTGAATGTCTGATAGAATTCTACACTGAAACCATCTGGACCTGGGCTTTTTTTTTTTTCCCTTAGGATAGCTTGCCTTTCTGGAGGTTCAAAAGCATAACACTAATTCTCTTGGCTCTGATGAAGTTTACCCGACTACATGTGGTTTGGTAGGTGATGCCATCCATGATGGAACATAGGTATGGGAGAGATCTCATGGCCAGAAAAAAACAGCAGGATTCACAGTTCAGCTTTGCCCTTTTTAAGCAACTCATTCCTGCAAGAAGAACTGCCTTGCTCCAGAAAACTAGCATGCATCCCTTCTGAGAGCAGCTGGTGGCCTGATTACCTTGCACTAAGCCATGCTTCTTGAAGGGGGTAACACAACATAACTTCACCCTGTTGGAGTCATGCTTCTAGCCCATGGATACACTTGAGCCATGCACCCACACATAACATGGCAGAAGACATCCTAACAGCATGCTGGGGTGCAAATTCCCCGTGAAATTCCAAGTTAACATCCTAATGAGCCTAAACTAAAGCTGAGCTTTCGTAATCAGTCTCTGTGCCATGATTTGGGAGCTGGCTCATGGGATAGAAAAAGAGTCTTTGCAAGAAGGGGGCCAGCAGTTGACCAATATGGGAAGCATCTTGTTCTCAGAACCCCAGGAAGCCCTTCTGTCTGGTACTTAAAATACTCTTAGAAAGTGACTGAAAACGTACTAGTGTGCCAACTCTCACTAGAAATGAGCCTACAGTGGAGTGCATCAAACATTAGCAAATTTAGGTCTTTCCAGTCTCATGTCGCTATGAGGTTTTAATTCATACAACAATTTAACACGATAACATTTTAAAAGAATTCATTAGATTACTATGGAGATTGCCATCAGTAAGAAATTTTAAAGTGAATTTATTCTTGGTGACAGTTTGGTTGAGTTGGTGGTCTTTAGGCATGTTCTTCCCCTCAACCTGCTTTTCCAACAGCCGTGTCTTTCAACAAGTATAGACTGTCACAGTTCCTGTCTTCTGTCCTGCTTCTGGATGTTTGACCTTCAAATATACTAACATATGTCAAAGGAAACAGCAGTGAGTCTCTGGGCAGTCAAGCTCTTGCCTTGCTTTATGCCATTCACGGTCTCCAAAAAAAGTTACACTGAAGTGGAATTTGGGGGTAAATTGTTTCATATTTTATGATCTTTTAAAAAATAAAATCAATACTAACTTTCCTTTGTACATAAATTGAGATTCCATGTGCCACATTTGCTTAGATTGAAATATATCTATAAGAACTATTTTGTAAATTAGGTAAACATAGAAAGATACTCATTTATTTATGAGTTTATTCAACGCTATTTATTGAATCTCTTCTGCATGCAAATTTCTGTCACTCTGAGGATCCAGGGCTCCAGTAGTAAACAAGTCAAAGTCCCTGTCTGTCAGGAAACCAAACTGCAGTGGTCCAGGCAGACACAAGGAAACAATTGCCTACGCAGCTTTAGCTATGAGAAGACTTAGTAAAGCAGAGCTAAGGATCGGGGTGGGAGTGGAGAAGAAGCCTGTGACACACACTCGCTACTACGTTTCTATAGCTGTGAAGCAAATTACCACTAACTGTGACTGACCACAAGAGAAAAGTATCGCTCCATACTTCCCATGGTTCAGAAATCAAGGCATGGCTTAGCTGTGTTCTCTATCGAGGTCTTACAAGCTATTGTCAAAAGGTCCACAGGAGCTGACCTCTCCCTCAAGACTAAATGTCCTCTTCCAAGCTCCTGGGTAGAACTGATTTCTTTGCAGCTATGGTCCTCAAAGAGGCTGTGTCACCAAGGATTTAAGGAGACAATCCATTGGTTCTTCCTTCTCACGTGAGGTCTCATCCTGACTAGGTCAGATGCACCAAGATAATGTATCTTTTGATTAACTAGAAATCAAAATAACTCATAATGTAACTATAAAGGTTGTATTCCATTGAATTATTGGTTCTTCTTACATAAGGCATTGTATCAGTGGGCACAGAGTGTAGAGACATAGAAAGTGGTCTTCCACAGACAGGTGATTAAAGACTGCTTTCTGATAAAGATAACAGTTGAACTAAAGACATAAAAGTAACTAGAGACTAAAATATATAAAGACATGGAACAAGTGTGCGGTATGGTGCATGTGCAAAAGCCCATGTGGCAGGAATGGGTACATTCAAGGAATGCTGGAATGCCACTGGAATTAGAGGCTAGTGATGAAGATACACGATCATAAAAAGGCTGACCATTGAGAACTGTGTAAGGGATACATAAGGCTGTGCTAGGGAACGCTAGAATTTGGTTATGTTTTAAAGGCCATGTTTAATTTACTTATGAAAAGAAATTGTGGGAGAGTTGTACATGGAAGCAATGAGTCTAATTTAAAAGACCCACTTAAATCTAGACACAAGATGAGTTGGTTTGAAAAAGATGTAGCTACTGAAGAGAAGATGAATTACAGGCAGACCTTGGAGACTGTGTCCATTAGACACACTTCAGATGCAGTGGCTTAAGAACATAGACTTTGGGTCCAAACTTCCCTGATTCAAATCCGTGTTCTGCCATCTACTAACCACATGAGTGCAAGCAAATTATTTAGCTCCTCTGCCTGTTAGTGCATGCTTCGGGAAGGTGAGGTGCAATGGTACCTGTCTATCTCACACAGTTCTGTGACCATGAACTAGATTACTTCAATACTAGAGCACACAATCCCTGACATGTGAGTGGTATTTATAAGTAGGCACAAAGTTACTAGCTGTTTTCTGTTGCTGTTGTTTTTAATCTATTGATGAAGGATTAGATTGAGATATTAGAGAAAACAGGAAATCAAAATGACTGCGAGAAGAATGGGCTGTAGAAGTCTGAACGATACCTTGCTTGATATCAACTCTTCTTGGAATCAAATGTCAGACTCAAATGATACATTGCATGCATGATGTGGACCCTTATAGATAGGCTTGGGTCTGAGCCTCAGAATTGCCACTAACTAACTGTGAGACCTTGAATAATTAACTAGACTTCTATGCATATGTTTTCTCATATAAAAAATAAATAGTATTAGTAATCCATCTTCCAGGACACAGTGAGAATGCCTATAGGAACTTCCAGCGCACACACAGGGTACCAAGGAATAAAATATTGTGGACTGACAGTTTACATTTTCCCAAATTCCATTGTTAAAACAAAAGCTTTCAAAAATTGGTAGCATTAAGAGATAAGGCCTTTGGGGTGTGTGTGTGTGTGTGTGTGTGTGTGTGTGAGTGAGTGAGAGAGAGAGAGAGAGAGAGAGAGAGAGAGACTGAATTAAAGAGGTATATGTTCTTATGAATGCATTGGTGCCTATGTAAAGGTGATCCCAGAGAGCTCTCTCTGCTCTCCACTGTAAGACAAGACTCCAGAATGGAGAAAAACACATCTGTTCTGGAAGCAAGCCACTGAAGCCCCACTCACCACAGACTGAGCAGAGCAGGACAGCAAGGATGCTGTGCCTTTGAGGAAGCTTTGGGCAGAGTGCTTTTCTCAGCTCTTCTCAGCTGGTATGACATTGTTTGCTTTGTAGTCAATGAGCCAGGGGATCATTTTCAGAACTCTTGGCACCAACATTACACAGCCCAGGGGAGTGTCAGGAACTGCCTCCAGGAAGTAGCTGAGCAGAGGCCCTGGCTTCCCCTGTCCACTCTGCAGGCATCCTAGTTACAGTCCAAGAAAGTGCAGAAGTGGCAGCATCTCATGCAGGTGATGTGACACTGCCCCAGGACCATATCACCCAGGGTCTACAAGTAGCACAGGACCCTTCTTCTCATCCCCTAGTAAATAGGAAAAGACAACTGTACCCCAGTAATGAGCTGAGAATCAGTTCTAGCTCTCTCTACCTTTTAGAGAAAACTGCTAATTTGTGCTTGTTTTAGTCTCAATTATTTGCACAGAATATAAGGACCATAAACCATGGTTTTTTTTTTTTTTTTTTTTGGTTTGTTTGTTCGGTTTTTTGTTTGTTTGTTTGTTTGTTTTTTTCTTTTGATAATCTCTTAGCAATCCTTCAAGACCATAGCTCCTTGGGGCACTTTCCTGAGCCTCCCAGATGACTGCCATGTTCCATGTCCTCATGGCTCCTGGTTTTGTCATGGTAATACTTATAGCATTAATACTGCCTCAAGTTTGTGTCCTGTCCTAAAGAATAAAGTTTGTGACAATGAAACAAGCAAGGCTTGGAGATTTATGAACAATATTGCTCACAGTTCTAGACAATGGAAATCCAAACTCTAGTTGCTATAGATGCTGGTATTTTGTGAGGTTTGACCCTTAGCTACTGTGCTGCAGCGTGTTCTCACATGCTGTAAAGGAGAATGAGTTCCTTTGGGCTTCTTTTGTAAGGGTACTAATTCTACTCAGCAGTGAATTCAGCATGTGATCTACTCAGGGCCTGCAAAGTTCTATCTCTTAAAGTCACATTACTGTGAAGATTGTCTTTCAACTATGAATTTGGGAAGAGATCAGCATTCAGGTTATGGCACTTACGTGGACAGGCTATTCAATCAAAGCTGAACCAACTACGTTACCCTACCGATCTGCTGGGTCCCGGATAAAGCACTAGACTATGAAGCTTGCAAAGTTGGATTCTTGTCCTTTGTGGGTGTGATACTTTGTGTTAATTATCAACTTGATGGGATCTAAAATCACCTGAGAGATTGGACTCTTCCCAACTCCATGTGAGTTTATCTTGATTACATTAATTGATGGGGGAAGACTCACCTTAGTTGCGGGCAGAACCACTCCATAGGCAGAGGAGTCTGGAGTCTGGAAGAGCAGAAAAAGTGAGCTGAGCACTAGCGTGTATGTATTCACTCTTTCTCCTGACAGTAGACACAGTGTGACCAGCTGCTTCAGTATCCTGCTGACTGGACTTCCTTGCTGTCTTGTCTCCCCTCTATTGCCATGGAGAGACACCATGACCAGGGCAAATCTTATAAAAGAAAAAAACTTAACTGTCAGATTGATTACAGTATCAGAAGCTGAATCCGTTATCACCATGGCAAAGAGCATGGTGACAGGCATGTGTGGTGCTGATGAAGGAGCTGCTACATCCTGACCCACAAGCAGAGAGAAGGCGAGCCCGATCCTGGTGTGACTTTTGGAAACCTCAAAATTCACCCTCAATAGCACACTTCTCCAACAAGGCCATGCCTCCTAATCCTCCTAATCCTTTTCATTGAGTGACTATGCATTCAAATATATGAGCTCAAGGGGACTGTCTTAGTTAGGGTTTTTATTGCTGTAAAGGGACATCATGTCTATAGCAACTCTTATAAGGGAAGCATCTAATTAAGGGGGCTCATCTACAGTTTCAGAGGGTTAGTCCATTGCCATCATCATGACAGGGAGCATGGCAGCATGTAGGCAATGGTGGTGCTGGCTACATCTTGGCTTACAGGCAATAGAAAGTTGATTGAGACACTGGAAAATATTCTGAGCATAGGAAACCTCAAGGCCTACCCTCAAAGTGAGGGTACACTTCCTCCTACAAGGCCATATGCACTGTAGCAAAGCCACACCTCCTAATAGTGCCACTCCCTATGAGATTATGGGGTCAATTGCATTCAAACTTCCATAAAAACCATTCTTATTCATATTGCCATATCCCACTCACTGCCCTGTATAAGCTTATAGCTATCTCATAATGCAAAAAAATACATCTGAACACAAATTCAAAAGTCCTCATAGTTTAGCATAGTCTCAACATGATTTAAAAAGCCAAGTATAAAGTCTCTTCTGAGACTCAGGGCAATTTTTTAATTGTAACCCCTTGTAAAATCAAATTTAAAAAGCTATTTCCATCACATACTTCCAACATATAATGGTACAATGTATAATTTACCATTCTAAAAGGAAGCAAAAGAGAATGATGAGAAAATGCAGGACCAAACTAAGACTGAAAACCAAGTCTTTATCTTTAAAGTCTTCATCTTTATGTTTGATGTCAAAAATTCTCCTCAGAACTTTAACTCTTTCTACCTTTGTTGATTGCAACACACTTTTCTCTCTTGGAATAGTTCCACATCTAGTCTACAGCTCTTCTTCACACACATATCATGGCTCTGGCATCTCCAACACAACCTAGGCTTCATCTTCACAGCTTTATGCAATGGTATCCTTTTACACATGCCTGGCATCTGTTGTAGGAATCCCAATCAGCCTTACAATAAAAACCCAGAGCCAGATATTGGGGTAAATGCTATAAGATCAGAGAACCAGGAACAAGCCACTAGAGAAACTTCTCACTGCTACTGCATCTTGAGGCCAAAAGGGTAGATTCTGTCTCTACAAATCCACAGACTGAAAGTCTCTGAGTCCTCACCTGAAGGAAGGGAAGGGCAGGAAAGGGCAAGGCTGAACTCCTGTCTCCTCCTACCTTATATTTCTTTCTCTACCCAGCCATATAACTTCCTGTCACAACCTTCCTAGTGCTGGAATTAAAGATGTGTGTGCTTCCCAAGTACTGGGAGCAGAGGCCTAGGGTCCCAAGTGCTGGAATTAAAGGTGTGTGCCACTACTGCCTGACTCTGTTTCTCCTTTGTACTGGATTAATCTTTCGTAGTCCAAGATGGCTTGGAACTCCCAGAAATCCAGAAGGATCTTTGCCTACTGAGTGCTAAGAATCAAGTGTGTGCCACCACTGCCTGGTCTCTATGCCTAACTGTGACTGGCTCTGCCTTCTGATCTTCAGGCAAGCTTTATTTCTTAGATTATAAACCACCCTAGGTGTCAGTTGCTTCTCTTGGATGTGGAGGAAGATTCCACAACCCTTTTCTTGTATTTTTGACTCTGAAATCAGAACCACATGGCCAAAGTTTCTAAGTTCTTCTTCTCCATGGGACTGACACTTGACCCTCTCTTTCAATAATATGTACATCAGCTTTCTGTTGTTGATGGTTTTCTTTACTATTTAAGCTTTTCTTTGATTTTTTTCTACAACTTGGAAACTTAGCTAGGTAGGGTCTTGCCCTGAGGTCACCACTCTCTTTATTCTATTTAGTGTCAGGCTTAAAAAAAATTTTTTTCATCTCTTTGAGCAATGAACTTAGCTCTGCTGCACTTCCTTCTGCTGCTTTTCTTCTCAAACTGTACATTCTATCTTTATCTTTGTCCAGCTACTTCTTTTCTTTACAGAAATACATAAGAGTGATTACTAATAACCACATGACAGAGTCAATTCTAGACTGTTTTGAAGTCTCCTCTGCCAATGCCATTAATCCAAAACTCTTCAATTTAGCCTCAGGCAGATTTGTAGGACAAGGAGAAAAACAAAAAACAAACAAAAAAACAAAAAAAACACCTACATTCTTTGTCAAAATTTCACGGGAATATTTTCCAGGACACTTACTGATAATCTTTCCATCTAAAACTTCTTGAGCTGAACTCCCACAGTTCAAATCACCCTAAACACTTTTCTAATCCAAAGTCTCAAAATCCTCCATATTTCTTCCTCACACAGCATGGTCAGGCCTGTCACAGAAATATCTTGTTTCCTGGTACCAACTTGTGGTTTAGTCAATGTTCTATTGCTGTGAAGACACCATGACCAAGGCAACGCCTATAAAAGAAGACTTAACTAGGGGCTTTCTTATAGTTTCAGAAGCATAGTCCATAATCATGGTGTAGAGTATGGTGCAGGCAGGGTGATGGAGAAGTTGCTCAGAGTTCTACATCCTGATCCAAAAGCAGAGAGAAAGAGAACATGAACCTGGTGTGGGCTTTTGGAACCTCAAAGTCCACCCCCCCCCCAATTACACATTTCCTCCAAGAAGGCCACACCTACTCCACAGTTCCTAATCCTTTTCAAATAATGCCACCATCTAGTGACTAAGCATTCAATTGAGCCTATGAGCACCATTCATATTCAAACCACCACACCTGCCATGATAGACTCTACTTTGAGCTATGAGCTAAAATAAACATTTTTTTCCTGTAAATTACTTTTGTCAAGGTATTTTATCATAGCAACAGGAAAAAAATTAAGACAGAAATGCTCCCCATCAGTGGAGGTATTGCGGTGACAAATTTTACCATGTGGTTCTTAGATTTTAGAAACTGTTTTGTAGATGTAATGTGGAATAGTCTGGTACTGTCATATTGAATGCTGGAAGAAAAAGTTAATAGATCATTCTGATAACAAGAGTAATACAAACAGTGGAGCCCTAGGTAGCAAAGTTTCCCCATTTTTGGGAGAAGTGCAGATAAGGGGTGAATAGTGTGATATTTTAGCCAAGAGTCTGGCATCATTTTTGCTATGTTCTGAGAACTTGAGTGAAGTTAAATTTAAAGACAATAGATTAATTTGCTTAGTAGAGGAAAGGTGTGAAAGGTGTATGAAGAGGGTTAAAGGTCAGAACCCAGAGTGCAGACAGCAAAGCAGTTGTGACTGTTACCAAGATTGGTACCATTAAAGAGAGAAGCCTGGGTCTCTGCCCCGGTGCTATACGAAGGGCGCCTTGAGAACAATATCTCACCCATCAAAAGCTCCAGTTATAAAGATGCAATATATGTAGAAGGAGGCGATCTGAAGCAGGACTGCTACAGAGAAGGCTCCCCGCTCCTTTAAAGTAACTCATAAGAAAGTGTTTCCTTGGAGGTCACACACAGAAGCTGATAGAGCTGTGGTTGAAGGAGACCATGATCCATCCCATGCTGGCAGGAGAGGCTGACAGTGTTATCTCTATGGTACTGATTTTAAAGCTATGAAAGATGGAAGACTGAGGGATAGTGGAGATAGCCGAGGCCAGGCAGTGTATGGCAGGGCCAGAGTCCATAGCCTTGAGAGACTTCTGTATGAAGTTATGAAGGTGAAGCCCAAATCATAATAGAAACCTCATGACACTGGTGTGATGATATATATTTAACAAAATTAGCCTGGATATCAGGAGTGTCAACCACAGGGCCAAGCCCAGAGGGTCAGGGAGTGGTGATCACACCTTTAATCCTAGTTTTAGGAATGTGGAAAGAAGAAGTTGAGATAGTTGGGTGGAGAAAGAAAAGGAGGGTTTTTCAGCTTTCCCTTGGTGGGCTGAGGAGAAAGAAATCACTGTGTGGAGACAGGCCTGAGGAATTGGCAGATGAGAAATGGCTGTGATTTGTTTCTCTGTCTCTCTGATATTCCAGCTTTTCCCTAATACCTGGCTCCAGGTTTTCATTAAATACCACAGAATTTGTGCAATATATTGGAGATGCCAGGACCATGGAACATATATCAAGATAGACTGGAGCTGGCCTAAGAGAAGATCTCCTTGTACGGCAGGAAGCAGGACTGGGGGACTACCTAGGCCAAGTTAACCCTATCACTTTACATTGCAAAGATCCTTATATGCCAGGCACAGAACTGCAGGATCTGCCATTTCACTTATGAGGTTTACGTTTTGCTTTGATTTGATCATTCTTTGTGATGCTCTGATTCTTCCTTTTGTGGAACAGGAAGGTTTACTTTGTGCCATTATATGTCATAAGCACATAACTTGATTTTGATTTCATGGGAGATCATGGCTATGACACTTTGAGCCTTTAAAGCACTGGAACTGCTAATGGCTATGGGAACTTTTAAAAGCTGGACTATATTTTACATTATGAGGTAGTCATGAGAATATGAGGTCCAGGAATGGAAGGTCGTGGCTTAAACATGATGTGTTTGGTGTCAAGTCGACAATGGGCGAAGCTGTGATAGCTAGTGTTAATTGATGGACTCTAGAATCACCTGAGAGTCTCTAGACTTCCCGGAAGTCACTGATACTCAAGACTGGTGTTTCAGCTGGAGATGCCTTTGAAACATCACTCAAGCTTTAGGGCATTCCCAGAGAAGAGCTGAGGCATCTTAGCCACAGACTTTACAGTCTCAGCATCTCACTTGCTCAATCCTGTCTCCCCATCCTCCATAGGTATTGTCCCCAGATCATTCTTATGCAAATTTCCATCTCAGGAGTCATTTTTTTTTTTTTATTTTTCTATGCTCTAGACTCAATTACTCAGTACTGTAGTCACCAGTAATATGGCTACCGAGCCCCTGAAATGCAACTAATCTGAATCAAAATAAATCTAAATTAAAACCATCCAATTATGAATACCATACTGAAGAGAATGCAAAATAATATCTCATTATTAGTTTTCTTGTATTAATTATGTTGAATTTCAAGTCAAATAAATCATTACTTAAATTTTTTTCACATTTTTTTATTACTGTTTTTAAATTCAGATAAGTAGTAAATTTTCTTTTGGAGAATGTGGTTGGATGTAGAGGGTATTATTTTGTTTGTTGAGGAAATATACCAGAAACAACATAACAAATACCATTCACTGTCACTTAATGGTAGACTCTAAAACGTCAAGCTATGCAAGTGGATAGTAGAAGATGGTCAAGAGACTCGTGGGTTGTGACAAGGAACAGGGAGGTGTTGAACCTGAAGACATTAAGTCCCAGATAGGAAGAAAAAAGTCCAGTGAGATGCTGCATGGTGCAGTAGCTGCAGTTAGTAACGACATAGTTCAGATTTCTCACCATAGGAAAGGTTCTTCAGGTCTGTTTCTGATCTTACCATGATAAATCCCAGCTCTCAGTTTTAGGATCCCTTCACACTCAGCCTGACTTCTGTGGGTCCGGGGCCTGGGCTGGCGCAGTGACCCTGGAGGACTCCTGGTCATACACTACCTCAGCCAGTTTCACTGTTTGTGCATAAATGATGTCATTCTTACTGCAGAAGGGTGTATGAGGAAAAAAATTAAATAAAAATATGAGATTTTCATTTGTGAATCTCTGTATATTCACTGGACAGTACTGTTCTAGTAAATGAATAATATCTAGCAATGCCAAGAAAGAAACAAAATTCCTACTTTACCAAAGAAAAATTGATATCTTCAAGTTCACAAAGTCTGGTTAAAATATGACTTAAAACTGGGTTAGCATGAAGCTCCAGATCAGGTTCATTACATTGCCTGTTCACTGCTGACACAGGACCAAACATTCAGGAGGTATGTGGGTACATGACTAAATACTCTCCAATCACTATTTGAAGATTCTTGATAATTTTTTATTTTTACCCCTTAAGCTTAAGGTTTAGAAATGAATCCTCGTAGGACAAAACACACACGTGAGCAGAGACAGGTCCATGCTGCCATTGACAGAAGGCATTTGGGGTGCTTTGAGGCAGAGAATGTCAGCGGACTCATGATGTCTGAAAGTTCAACAAGACCCAAGGTGAGTGCAAGGTGTGTTACATCTCAAACTAAGATTAATGGGTGATGCTGGCAGCCCTGAGAGGGGATGTCACTTTCATTTGAACCAGAACTTGTTTCAAACACAGAAAGAGGGCAATGACATTCTTAGAAACACAAACAACCAGCGAACCCTATCGCATTTTTTCTTACCCTGTCACCTGACTTTATAAACCACTTCTAGTAAAAATGGCAATCGGAGAGAAGGGCTGATAGAAAAGCCCTGGACCTCTTCTCCTCAGCTGTTAGGCCTGTGCAGCCTGTCAGGAGATGCACAGATCAAGAAGTGGATCAGAGCAGTTGACGTAGCTCTTCATGCCGCTTTCACTATTCTGAGGAGACACAATGGGCTTGCAAGCTTTCGTAAACTTTGAAGTATGAATTGTATAATTTTTACAATTATGTGAGTTAAATATTGTTGATGTTTTCAGCACAAAACAGAATAGGAAAAGCTGTATTCCAAAGTTAAGATTTAATGGTTTTTTTGTTTGTTTGTTTCATGGAAAATGAAAGCAAAATAGATTCATACTTCCTGGGTAGCTTATACCTGGCACCCAGCACTCAGGCGACTGAGAAAAGAGGCCTGACCCAAGGCTGAAGCCAGCCAGACTCTAAAGTCAGCTCAGGCAACCGACAGAATGACAACAAACAACTCACAGGAATCCTGAGAGGATTACAAGGGAAAAAGCAGTTTTGCATGTCTGTGCAGTCAGTGGCATATTTCCCTGTTCCCAGTGAAGGGACCCCTCATTTTCTTTTGCGTTGGTCCCCATACATGTAGCTAACCCAGAGCTGATGCTCTCTGGTTAGAACATGTCATACCCACAGGGCAAGTTCTGTTCCCAGATATTGCACATTCAGTGAAGGAAGAACTTTGTGGAGTAGCATTATGCCACAGTCTTCTGGTTGTAACTAAGACCTCCTACCTCAGGCCTTGGTTTCTTCCATTTCAGAAATCTCTGTCGTCTTTGGAAAAAAAATAGGACCTCCTTTTCACCTCTAGGTAGAATGGCATGGTTGAGAACACTTCAGAGTTTCTTGGTAGAGAAGAGCAAAGAACCCACTGGTCACTTATTACATGTCTTTAAGTTAAAAGAAAAAATGTGATCATGTGGAATAATCGTTATATATCTGAATTTGTGTAAAGGCTTGCAATTTTCTGTGCTCTTCAAAGTGCATGGCTGACAGTACATGCCAAACTGGCCCAGCTCAAGGCAAGAGGCAGAACTGGCGATTCACAGAGCACAGAGAGCAGACGCTCTCTTCTTGAAGCCCCGCTGGAGCTTACATCCTTTTGGGGAAAAGCAGTTTGAGGATAAGACCTTCTCACCTAGGAGACTTTGGGAAATGACAACACAGGGGGCTGAGCACAAGAGCATGCTCCAACCTTCTTGGTGAAGAACCCAAGTGAGCCTCTGACATTCCTGATTAGGCTCACGAGTTGAAAAGTTCACGAGAACATTGGGGTTATGTTGCAAAACATGCAGTTAGGCCAGGTTTTGGGTTCTATAACAAAAGTCCTTCCCAGTCTAGTGACCACAAGCCAGCCTGACATTTGTAAGTGTGCATTTCCATGGAAAAACGAAGGCTCTGCTTAATTGCATTAGGAGAATTGTACCACATTCCGCCACAGAACACTGACATGCTTTGACAAGCATGAGGAAAACCTGCTCCTCTCAGTGCTGGGCCTCTCTCTTTGGGGTCATGGCTATTACCATGGAGATAGCATGCAAGGCACTAGAGAGCTGATTTCCCCTAACTGAAAACCAAGCTGGCTGCATTTTCTTCCCAGTAGTCTCAGTTACCACCTAGCATGCTGCCACCAAGACTCACACTTCCTGTCAGGCACAAGCCTGGAATTCTGTTCCGTATGCTGCCTTTCTAGCACAGGATCCAGGAGTGGGAGGGGTACTCGACAGGAGGAGAGTTTTGGGCCAGAGAGATGGCACAAATAAGTAGAAACTATGAGTATTGCTGATTCTGTGTTGTTTGTTAGCCAGAAATCAGTGAGCGAATATGGAATGAAAGTCTTCAAAGACAGTCTTTCAAAGTCCACAGGACTCTGGGGAGAGAGCATTAGGAAGGAAGTTGAAAATTATGGACCGTTTCAAACAGGAAAAGTGTATAAATGGACATTTCCTAAAATGGGAGTGTTTAGCTGTTCTTCATGAAAGCTAAGAACCATATTTTGCCAATGCTACACATCTAACTTCTTAGTTTCATCTTAAATCACCTTCCCTGCTGTCTTCCACCTCCAAGGCTGAGACACAAGGCTCATGGCCCCAGGGATACTGACTAGAACAAAGAGGCCATTGATCAGCTCGAATCTCAAAGCTGACTTTCCTGACCTCCTAAGCAAGAAAATAGTCTTCAAAGCCAAGCATTGTTGAGAAAGAAAGGGATTTTCTAAATTCCTTTAGCTCCCATTAGTATATCAAGAGCCATACCTGGTGGAATAGATTCTAGAAATTTACTCTCTGCCATCCTTAGAGGGTGGAAAGGCAGCTGCCTGAGGGATTGAATCACAAATTCAGAAGGGGTACCAAGAGATGAGACATGGCCCATGTGTCCTCCACTCTCCCCCTTCACTGCCAGTCTGACAGCGGAGGTCATATTAGATAGACTGAGGGAGGCTGAGAACATCAAGAGACTAACTCCATACCATCACACTTCCTTGTGGATTCCAGGGGAAGACTACAAGACTTAAGTCTTCTTATGGTCACTGCCAACACAGTGTAAAGCAATGTTGCAGCTGTTAAAAGTAGCATGGTTGTCTACCTGTGCCCCAGATGCTGGGTATCTAAGGGAGAACGAATTTGGGTTCTTGGGCTATGAATGCATTAGAAAGACTGATGTAGTAGATGAATACTGTGGTCAGGATAGAGGTGTTCTCAAAGGAGTTGACACTAGGAAACACAGGCAAAGGTTGAATGCCAGCATATTACCCTAGAAACCCAGTTATCTAGATATTCCACAATACAGGAAATAATAGGCCAGCTTTGGCATTCTACAGTGAAGATCAGCAAAAATCCAAAGCCCCCCCCCCATGTAGGTCCTCCCCACCAGGTGACTCCAAAGCTTCCTTAATCACTCCACTCCACCTTGGAATGGAGATGAGCATTTGCCCAAAGAGGACAGAGATTTCCACAAGGAAACATTTAAGCCAGCTCTGAAAAGCAATGAAACTTTAAAAAGAAAAGGTTAAAATGAAAAAATTTAAATTAGGAGAGACATATATAGAGCTAATTGACAAGTGTGGTGTATTAAAGAAGCTGAGATCAATGTCTAGAAGTCCAGGGAGTTTGTGCATGTGGATGGAGTGTGAGCCTGTGACCCACTACATCTTTATCCTTACTGCTCCTTACCATTCTATTGAGTGCACACATGTCAACTCCCTTTAAGTCAAAGCAAATTTGGTGTTTGGAAGTGTCCTCCGGGAAGCCTAGGGGCACAAGAAACTTGCTTTAATGTCCCAAAAAAGGCAAGAGCAATTTGAAGTTTCAAGATATCCTCTTGAGAAGTCCTCAAGGCTTGCATCCCTTGAATTAAAATCAAAAACGCTGGAAAGACTAGCTGAGCCCTTCACACAAGTGCAAAAGTGGAGGGCTGTGTTATTTCTGGAGAAGAATGTTACCAGTTATCAGGAGGGTATATGAGATGTGGAAAGAAAGATCAGCCACCACCCTGATAAATTCTCAGCTGAACCCGGGTCTATTATGGTGAACTGTAGAGAGTTTTGCCCCCAAAAAAGAGAGATTAAGAAGTATCTGCCCAGAGCTGGTGAGCAAAGATTCCACCCACATCTGCATCCAACCCTAGAGGCATGCTGGTCCTTGTTTATGAAACTATATACACCTGTGTCTGTAAGAGCACAAGGATGCATGTTGGGTCAGCTCTAAAATGTTATTGACTACCATTTAATGTCATAGACTGCGTTGATTAAGCTATCCATACTCCAAAGCAGCCATTTGGCCACTGCCAGCTTCACTGCTTTGCAGCAAAGATTTTGAAAATCATGCCCAGCACAGGGAGAAGCCTGACTTGTTAAGAAAACACAAGAGCCTTGGGAAGTTTCTGCCAGAAGGTTCTCTGCAGACCTGAGTAGCAAAGATTAAAACATAACCCGCCCCACTCCCTGTCTGTATGGCAGATATTCTGCATTGCTGCACATTCAGAATGGTAGTTTTCCAACATTTCACCACATGCCATCAATTTTCAGTGAGCGTGCGTGTACATTGTATTTTTGATAAAACCAGGACTTATTCTGTGGAGGTGAGTCAGCCGTACATGATGCAGAGTGTAGTCCACCCACTTAAAAGACAGAAGAGATGTGGACAGGGCCCTGGGTAGAACTGTTTGCTGGGATATAAGAGAACTTGATAAATATGTAACAACAAGGTGTGAGTGAAGTGGCCCACCTCTCTATACATAGGCAACAATTCACAGAGTCAAGAACAGGCTTCTAAAGGAGAGTGATGCTGAGCTTATTAAAGTGCATGAGGAGGGGCTTCTTGCAGTCCACAAACATGGTTGTCATAGTCTTATGTATCTCAACTCTCATTACAATGCTGGACTGGGCCTTGACAGCATGGAATCCCTACCCTTTATGCTTCCACATGCACCAATTATAGGGATTGTGCTAAAATGCGATGTAATCTCTGGCTTCAGTGTGCCCCCCACCTGAGATAATAGTGTAGATACTATTTCAGAAAATTATATACTCCCTGGCTAGAAAAGACTCAAAATCCATCAAATCCTTGTCTCTACATCTGATAAAGGACTCCAACCAAAACATTTTGGTTGAGTGGCCCTTCACCATTTGCTGGTCAAACACTGCTACCTTCTCCAGCAGCCTAGTCAACTGCTTTAGCTGTGGTTATAAATGAAGAAGCTCCTCTCAGGAAGGTCTCACTCTTCATTTGTTGTTAGTTATCATAATAACACTAGAGACTAGTTAATTTTTAAGTCATTATCTGTGTGTGTATATCACAGTAAAGTGCAAAACCACCTTCAAGTGTGGTACTTACCAAGTCATAGGATTAATTGGGCAACAATTACATGTTCATATACACAAGTACTCCCGTGCTCACATAACATTTTCAAATTGTCAACAAGAATGGTTTATTTACTCAACCATTGGCTGTTCTTTTCTTTGGAAATTACTTACAGATCCAGAAGAGATGTGCTATTAAGTTTTAGCTTGCCAGTTTACCTTGACGTAGAAAAACTACTACAAGTGCAATGTTATCATTCTGCCAAAATGAGTAAACCTTGATGAGGTATACCATCAACTGCTTAAATAAGTGTATATGGAAGTGTCATCATCTACACCGCTCATTGCTCACATAGTGTGAATGTCTTGAAAGCTTACTTAGCCAGGTCACCCATGCACCTTGGTCGACATGCTAACCTTTTGGATACAAGCATCTGGTGGTGTACAGGCTTTCTCCAATCTAAAGAACACACTATGGGTCTCACTGGCACTTCTTTAAAGATCAGACTACGTCTTTTCTATGTCCTTATTGCAGCCACACTGAGCACAAGACGCAACATGATGCCTTTGGTGGCCATTGATATAAATAATGTCCATAGCAAGTTCAGAAATGACAAACGAGACATCTGCTAGGATTAAGGAAATATTCTCTTTATTTTCTTGAGTATCAAATATATCAGACATGCAAGGATTTTTGTTTTCTCCCCACTGGCAGCTCCCATGGAGGCGGAGCAGTCCTACTGAAAGCTACCAGGCAGGTTTGTTTGCTGTGTTTGAGATCTGAACTTAACCCATTCCCTCCACTGCTCTGCACGATCCCAGCTTCTGGGGGATACATGCTCTCCCCTCCATTTGCTTCTTCTCCTGGGCATGTTTACTTCCCTAGCTTTGAAGCTCAGCTCTGGTGCTGACTTGATTCCAACCGACTGAAGCAACCGAGGCCAGCTCTAATCTGAAGCTGTCTAATTTGGATTTCTTTAAGCTCCAAGGCTGGTACATCCTCCAAACCAGTTTTATCAAGGGAGATGCAGCCTATGAATTATGGACGTCAATAGTATTGGGGAAGATTGACCTTCACACAGACAGATGAATAAGTGATACATGTGAGACAAATAAGAACATGTAGGTAAATAAGTGATAATCCAAAGAAAACTTTTCTTCTTCTTAAATCAGCATCCTGCAAAGTTAGGAGTTCTTTATTTCTTTTGTAAGAAAGCATTCCTGGGGCTGGTGAGATGGCTCAGGGGTTAAGAGCACTGACTGTTCTTCCAGAGGTCCTGAGTTCGGTTCTCAGCAATCACGTGGTGGCTCACAACCATCTATGATGACATCTGGTACCCTCTTCTGTATACTGCATACATAATAAAAATAACCAAATCAAAGAAAAAAAAGCAAGCATTCCTGAACTCTTCAAAAGGCCCATCCTTCACCATGGGCAGTGGACCCTAGGGAAACTGAGACTGCTTGGCCACATTTCCCATGCTGCTTTGGGAAGAATAGACATAGTTTGTGGACAGTGATAATTGTGCCTTTTCTGGTTCTGCAAAGCCATCCTATCCTGAGCCTGGTGATGGGAGCCATGGAGATGGTGGGAGAGTCTTCCTCTAGAATCAGCTTCCCAAGACATTTGCATAAATCCTGAGGGAAAATGGAGAGCCAGTCAGAAGCTCCCCAGGTCACTCTGTTTGCCGATTCCAGTCCCTTCCTCAGCCCTATTCAACTAATTAATCCCTCCAGACATTCACGTTCACCACATGCAAATTATCACAGAAGGGACCTTTTCCCCACTTTCTGCTTTTTTTGTTTTAAACATACACTTGAATTATACTCGTCTGACATCAGCTTCCAGCCCTGCTGAGGGGTTTCCAACTACCTAATAATAAACAGATTAGAGGCCAGAGGACCATGTATTCCTCAGTCCTGCTCTGTGTCCAGCTGTGAGGCTGTGCACGGTCACAGTCAAAGGCCAGCCTGGGCTGCAGTTGGAACTCTGATGTTAAAGTGGAAACTCCTTGTGAAGGCCTCAGGGGACCCAAGAACACTAACTTTGTTGCCCATCAGAAATGGATAATATTCTCCATTCGGTCCCTGCTGGTGTCAATTCCAAGTTGGAAAACGGCCCTCCTTTCCTAATTCAAGCTGGGGCCAGAATGGAGCAAGCTTTCTCAGATAGTATAAGCCAGTGTGAGCTCAAAAAAGAATTCAGTGCTCAAGGCCAAATAGCTTCAAAGCTAATAATCCTCCAGAGTCGGGTGTGAGTGCTACAACTGTCAATGTCAACTTACACCATGCACGGTGAGAGCGAAGCTTCAATAATGACATCATGGAGGAGAGGGCATAGGGCAGCCGCGGCACAGAGAAGTGCGTGGGCTCTTCAGATCTTTGAAACCTTCAAGGATTTATCTGGACTAACGTGTCTCCATGTAGTCATTGCAGTTTTAGGCTACTCTGATTAAGGATTTAGCACATTCAAAGGGTTTCGGCAGTGGTAAGATGACACGTTCTCAGAAACACTATTGGATTCCATTATCCTTCCCCTCTCTTCCACAGACATAAGTCTTCCCCAGCAAGGGGGCTCCCCTAGCCTGTTATGTCCTCTGTCAGATCTCCAGACAGGCCTCAAATCTGGGCCCAACATAAAGTCTGACAGCCTGCTGGCCCTTACCCTTTGCTCAAGTCTTTGATTGTCAAAAAGGTCTGGTCCCCATTTTGATACTTGAGAGTCAGAACGCAAACCCCAATGGATTTGAGCAAATTCCTCCAGGATACCCCCGATCCAGCAATCTCACTACTGGGATTTTTACCAGAGGACACAGAATTAGTATACCTAACCATCCGATATCTTCTACAGCTTTAGTTAACTTCTTTAACCAATACAGTAGGGGAAGAAACACAGGTTCCTGGTAAGATATACCAGGGGATGCAGATGGTAAATGTTGAAAGGATAAATTTCACTGAATCCTAGGGAGGAATGATGGAAAGAAGTAGAATCAAAATCAGAAGCAGGATTTTCCTTCTGCTTCCTGTTCCCATGAGACGCAATCTAACTGTGGAGCTGGTTGCAATTCATACACGAATCTAATATATTCTCTCTACACAGTAGTGGGCCTGCCTACCTCTCAAACATCACAGAGACAGCAGAATAGCCAAAGGAAAGAAGGCATATGTGAGTGATTGAGAGTTTAGCTCAGATAGTAGAGTGTTCAAGGAACAGAGCTAGTCCACACCATCTATAAAATTAATGTCCAGGAAATGGGAGGTATGGCCTAGTTGGTAGAGTACTTGCTTAGGATGCAGAAAGCCCCAGAAATCTGTCACCCAGCAACACACAAACCATACGTGATGGCACATGTGTGTTATTATAACAGTAGGGAGTAGAATCATGAGTGCGATATTATCCTCAAAATCATTCCACATTGGAGGCCAGCCTGAGAAACAGGAGACTCTGCTCCATGAGGAGAAACAAGAAAAAAGGTTTATGTGGAGAAGGGAATTTCTGTGGAATATTGCTCTTGTAGACTGTAAAAATTTTTCACTTATATTGATTTAATAAAATGCTGATTAGCCAGATGCTATGAAGACAGGAAGTATAGGCAGGCAATCAGATAAGGAGAAGTTTGGGAAGAGGAAGAGTTTAACAGACACCAGTCAAATGCAGAGGAAGACGACAATGTTGCACTGAGAAAAGGTATCAAGCCATATGGCTAAACATGGATAAGAATTATGGGTTCATTTAAGAGTAAGAGTTAGCAAGTGACAAGCCTGAGCCCTAGCCAAGCAGTTTATAATTAATATAAGCCTTTGTGTGATTATTTGGGACTAAATGGCTGCGGGATCAGTCAGGAGGGACAGAGAAACTACAGAGTACAGGGAACGGCTAGAACCACTTGTGTTCCTCAGGAATCAACTTCCGAAAGACCCTGTGTGGTCTGGCTTCTCTGGGGATAGAGACCTGGGGATTTTCTGTCATGAACACAGCATCCAATTGCCAAAAAGATAATACTGAAGGGGATATGAAGAAAAAGGAAACCTTATACACAGTGGAGATGTAATTAGAACAGTTACTAGGGAATGCAATATAACAGCTCTTCAAAAGCCAGAAACAACTCTACCACACAATCCAGTGATCCCAGTGCTGGGGTTTACCAGAGGAAATGAAATCAGCATACCTAGCACATCTGATGCTTTCTGCAGCACTATGTATACCAGCTGTGGTGGTCTGAATGAGAAATGTGCCCCTCAGGCTCACGTATTGGAATATTTGGTCTCCAATTGGTGGCAGGGTTTGGTAAAGTTAGAGTACCTTTAGGAGAAGAAGGCTTGCTGAAGACAGTGCATTACTGCAGGTGAGGTTTGAGAGTTTATAGACTTGCCCTACTTCCGGTTCCTTCTCTCTGCTCCCTGTGTGTAGATGAAAATGTGACCAGTCGTCTTTCTGCCCCTGCTACCATGCTTTCCTTGCCTGTTACTGTGACTTTCCTGCCATGCATGCCTCTATCTTTCTAAAACGGTAATCCCAAATATTCCCCTTTCTCTTCCTTGTTCATGGTCTTTTAACATAGCAACAAAATATTAATTAATACTCTGGCTAAGATATTCATCTACCTCAGTGATCATCAACAGGCCAGTGGGCAAATAATGTGTGCACTTACACTCCTGAAGTTTAGACATTTACAAACCCTGAGATCTCGGCATTGTTTACAGCAGGGATAGATCTGGAGGATATTGTGTTAAGTGAAACAAAGGCAGGAACACAAAGTCAAACTTCATATGATTTCATTTATGTGTGGAATCTAAAAAAGAGTTGATGACACGGAGGTTAAGTATCAAATAGCAATGACCAGAGAATAGGCTGATAGGAAGCTGATCAATGAGCACATTCTATTGCCTGATAAGAGGGATGCATTCTGGTGCTCTGTGGCACAGATGTGTGAGTAGAATTAACAATAACACATTCTGTATTCAAAATAGTACAGGGAGAGTCTGAACACTCTTATCATAAGAAAATAATAAATACTTAAGGAAGGGGGACATGTCAGTCACCCAGTGTACAAAGTTAACAAAAACATCCCATTATACCTTGTCAATCTGTACATATATTATGTGTAATCAAGTCACATTTTAAATTATAAAGATAGCAAAGCTCTAAATTCAATAGAACTTTGGTTGTCTTGGCCTTATTAAGGAACACTTCTGAATTCCTGCCCCATTTATAATAGGAAGGTATCTTGCAGGGTCAACATTGAGTGAAAGTGATATAAAAATAGTAGTTAGGTCACTTAGCATATTATCTGGGCCCTATGTGTAGTTTATAAATGTTAGCTGTCATTATTATGATCATCATTATTACTACTGTTGTTATCATTCAAATAACAGTTTTAAACACTTAAGATTATCACTGCTTTAAAAAAATTATGTGCTTGAGTGATTTACCTGTACATATGTCTGTGCACCATGAACATTCCTGGTATTCAAGGAGGCTAAAGGATCATCTCAGACCCCCTGGGACTGAAGTTATAGACAGTGGTGAGCTATCATATAAGTGCTGAGACTTGAACAGTTAAATTGGAAGGGTGACCAGTGCTTTTAACCATGGCTGAATCTCTTCAGGTCTCAAACAACAGTACTTGAAACAATTCAGAATACTAGAAATTAAGAAGAGCATAAAGCTATATACAGGAAATAAGAAAAAGCTCATGAAGGGGTTAAAAACCACAGTCTTTCCCATTGGCTCCAGGCAATACACATCCAGACACAACATCGTAAGGAATGCAGGCAGGCCTCTGGAATGCTGATGGCATTTCATCAGAAGTAATCATAAAAACCCTGGAATACATAACTAAATTCATCAATATCCTGGTCCTGACAGGAAGGCCTCCCCACCCCCTGCTTTGTTTCAAACTTTTGTGGTATGTCATCTTTGTAAAAGCACAACTGACACACACAACATGAAGTGCACGCATTTGAGGTGTACGGTTTTGATGACTCAGGGCAAAACGTCTTCTCAGGCAGTCAACAGAGCAGTCAAAGGAGTAAAGGTCACTGTCCCCTCAGAAAGCTCCTTTCCCAGTCACTGTGCACCCGGACTGCTGGCAATGTCCTGCTGTCTCTCCTGGAGACCAGCTTCCCCTGCTCTTGGTCTTTAAATAAATGGAAGCTATGACGATGATTCTTCTGTATTAGCCTCTTTTCAGACTGATGCTTCAAACATTCATTATCTTGTGCGTGTGAATGTGTTTTTTTCTTTGTTCACTAAGTGGAATTATGTTGTGTGGATATACCACATGCTGATACATTCATCCATCAATGTTTAGATTGTTTCCATTTGGAGTTTATTACAAAAATGCTAGAGATATTTATTTCATTTCTCTCAGGTAAATATGTAGAAGCTGTTGTGGTTTAATGACAGATGTGCCCCATAGGCTCATGCATTTGAAGACTTGGTTACCACTGGTGGTGCTGTTTGGGAGGGTTATGGAATCTGTAGGTGGCAGAGCCTTTCGAGAGGAAGTATGTTACGGAGGTGGGCTTTGATGGACCATGGCTTTCTTCTGCTTCCTGTTCTTCTCTGTTTCCTATGTGCAGCTGAGAGATGTGACCTGTAGCCTTCCTGCTTTAGCCACCTCCTGCCAGCCTTCATTTTCTCACTCTCTGGAACCATAAGCCAGTATTAATTCTTTCCTTTATAAGCTGGGTTTGGTCATGGTACTTGATACAGAAATTTAATTGATATAGAATTGTGACTTTTTAATTCTTATTAGCAGTTTTCTAAGGGAGTCAGGCCTCGCTAGCATCCTCACAGGTATATGTCTTCAAGTTTGGGTCTAAGATAGCCAACTAGGGATCACGATGGGGGGCCCCTGTCCTAGCTGGGGAGAAATATCTTATTACTGAGAGTATTTTTGAGTGGTGGACACATGGTGATAGGCAAAAGCATATTTCTTCCTGTGGTCTTCATTGCTGTACTTAAGTTTCCTGCAGACAATGGACCACCTCAGATAGGTTCATAGACCACTGTTGGCTAACATCGATTTGATCAGAATTTTAAATGTTAGCTATTTTAGTGTTGATGATGTGCTTATCTTATTGTGGCTTGAATTTGCCTTTTCCAGATGTCAATAAAGTTGAAATTATTGTGAGGTGTCTATTCAAAAGTTAGTTGGGTTTTTTGTTTGTTTGTTTTTGTTTTAACAGGACTATTTATATAAATCACCATGTGTTACAAGAGTTCTTTATGTATCTTAGATTTTGCCAGATACATATGTAGCAATTGCCCCAGCCCCAGCGTGTGGTTCTGTGCTATCCTATTAATTCTTATCATGTTGACCTTAATGGACATTGGATTTCTGCCTTGACTCCTACCATCCAGTCAATCCATTTTCTCCTGTAGAAAGTGAGTCTCGGAGGTCAGAGGCTCCACAGGGTCCTATCTGAAGGAAGCTCTGTTCTTTGTTCCTTTAGCTGTCATTATTATCTTCATTTATAAATCCTAGAAAGAACCAGGAAGCTATGCTGTGAGCTACACTCCATAAGGAACAGTTGGCATCCTGCCCGGCTTTCTACACCACCCTTCTTCTGAATGCTTGTGCTGGGCTTTTCCAGAGTCCCACTCTCAGCCTCCATTCCACATCACAGTAGGGCCAAATGGTGAGCTATATTCTTCCTGGGCAACTTTCCACAGCAGTTCTGTGTCGAGGCTTCCACCTTCAGGTTTCCTCCTCATATCTAGACATAAAACCTGGAGCCAGTGTTGAAACAGTTTAAAGCCACTCTGTCCCCTTACTGTGGTTCTATCATTGTTCAACACCTTCTATCAAACAGCTATAAGAGGCAAGGTGCTGGGGAGCAGGGGTGCAATGCAGTACTGGGGTGCTTGCTGGCAAAAGACAGAAAGGAAGTGGGAGGCAGGGAGCCCAGGACCTGTAAAAACTGGTCCATGTGCCACCTAGGATGCTATTAGTATCTAACTCGTGGGCAGATTGTAAGGAATAAAAGAGATGCTACATGAAAGGCACTTAGTATAGTGTCTGGCACCAAATAATTGCTCAATAACTGTTAGCTATTAGATCAGGATCTCTTTTATCTGACATAGTATGGACTGGTGTTGGTCAGTTAATGGAAAAAGTTGGTTAAAGGGAAAAATCAGAGAAAATTATACTATCCACCTTCAACATTTCATTTTAACTTAAAACATATAAGTGTGCATCTATTCTCTGTCCTTTGATGTAGATCCAATGCTTTTCCTTTGAGTATGGGGCCATGGATGGGCGTACCCAGCTGTCTTTCTGAGTTAACCATACCCAATAATGCATCACTTAGCATTTCCAGTTTCCAATTTCTTGAAGTGGTGCAGAAATTCAGGCTTTCTGAGGAAGAAAGATGAAGATTTGTTCTAGAAGTGTCCAACCACGCCCCTAGTCTCCGATCCCATTTCACCCACACTTCACTGACCAGCAACACTTTCTAGCAACCAGGGCCATTTGATCTTCTACGAAATATTTAGTGTGGTTTCTATTGGAGTGAAGACTCATCCCTTTCCACTTTTACTACATTATGTTTGCAGAACATTTCATTAAGTTGCTTAATTTCAATAAGGCTCCCAACAAGACAAAGAGGATATGAAATAGGCAAGGGAGCAGAGATCCTGTACTGTTAGTAAGCACCATTCACTCCGAGGGGCCTGCTGTGCATACGAGAGAGGAATGTGCTAAAGAAGGTTTGCTAGGAGGGTGACTGAGGAATGAGCCTCCTGGCCAGGCTCACTCACTGCATCGTGGATTTCAGTAAACATGCCTTTGAAGGGACTGAAGAATGTCTGGTACCTGTTGGTGGATTAAGTAGAAGGAATCTCTACATCTGGTGTCTGCACAGTATTTATATTGAGCTTAGTTCTGACCTTCAGGGTTATTGCCACAGTTATATATATGTATTTAAAAAATCAGTGGGATAAGGCTATAGAAGTTTCAAGGCCTGGGTTCTAGTCCCGAGTCTACCACTTATACACCTGCTAATGTTGACAGTGACCCTCTCCTTAATTTTTAGAAGGAAAGTCCTATATTTAGAGCTGGGAAAGTTTGTCTACATAGCTCACAAACCCCAATGAACTGGCATGAGAAATATTTTTCTGCTTTAGGGTTAGCCTCAGTCACAGTGATTTTTCTTGTCATTTCATTGGTTCCCATAATTCAGATGCCAAATGTCAGGCCATGTGACATTCTAGGGCCTTCAAATTCCAAGTTCTGTCAATCAGGAGTAGAAAGGGCAAAGGCAAGGGCCTGCTGTCTGTTCTTCTCAGCATCTCAGCTCTCCTTCCTCTGACCTTTCTCTGCTGCTGGTGCAGTTGATCGGGTGCAGCCTTGAATCTGGGCTCTGGGCACCTGAGGGGCAGTACCGGACATCCCTGTTAGGTCAACAGGCCTGTTCCCCACAAACACAGCTACTGCCAGCTCCACACCCATTCTCAACATACCACTTCTGGGTGTGGGAATGCTTGGGATATGAAGGAAGCAGTGTCAAGGACTTCTAATCACCCTGCACCTGCATAGCCTTGTGGGGGTGATTCCAAAGAGCAAGGAGAAGCTGACAAGACCTCAGATCCAAAACAGATCTTTAAGGCAAGTAGAATCGCTAACCTTTATGTACTTTCAGTTTCCACTGCCAGAGATGCCCCATTTGCATCATATCAGCTTCCCAAAGCACAGAATGCCACAGCTCTCCAGCCAGTTACACAACGTGTGCCAGTGTGTGCCAGTTGCGGCCCCCGGGGTACGGGAAGTGAGATTCTTTTGCAGAGCTACTTTGTGTCACAGAAAACAAAGGAGAGCGCAAGGATTAGCAGTAGAAGGGGTGAGGAGAAAAGAAAAGGCGGTGTCTGCAGGAGAACACAAACAGTGAGAGGTTGGTCCAGAAGCCTCCAGGACTTGGGGGGAGAGACTAAAGGGTCATCCTCATACAACCATGGTGTTCCCAAAGGGTACCTACACTCCAATGATAGCTCACAGATGCACAAGAACCTACCAAATGCCTTCTCTCTCCCTCTCTCTCTGTATTTCCACAAAAGCTTTATAATGATCCAATGTTACTATAAGCTTCACCAGGATGAAATACTGACACTCTGAACCTATCTAAACCCAGCCCTGATTTCTCTCTTTCTCTCTCCATCTGTGTTCCTTTGGCATAAACTTGTATCAAAAAAATGAAGGAGTAAAGGGTCATTCTAGGAAGGATTCTGGGATATGGGCCAAATTGGTAACCTGCTGCAACAGGGATGCTCTTCTGTCAGAGTGGCCTGGTCACTGATCTCCATGGTGGAAGTGGAGGAACTGGTCTTCACCTTGTCCTCTCCTGTGCTTGCTTTCAGACCAGTTCACACTGAGTCTCTCTGGGCTCTCATGTACTATTATTTCATTTCAGTCAGGCATCAGCTCTGCTTTGCCTCCTGGTAGAGGCAGACACCCAGCTGAAGTGTGTACAGTCCATGTCTGAAGTTCCATCCAGGGCTCTTTGGGAACATAAAAGGAAATAGTGTTTCCACACGTCAACTTGGAGGAAGAAGAATAGATCCTGTGTGTTCACCATTAACCACTGAGGACATAGGTGGTTCCCCGTGACTGACACACATAGCAGTCACTAGTGTTCTGTGCTGATGTTGCTCTCTAGAAGAAATGACTCTCACTGACACCTTCCCGCAGGCAGGCATACTGAAAGAATCCTGGGAAAGCAAGAAGTATGTGACCCATGGAATCCCAGTTTTGTCCATTTTATGACCTTGAACACCTCGGTTAATTATTTCTTTAAACTTAATGTAGGCCAGTGCAAAATTCCACTGGACCTGAGCATACAGGCTCTCACGGGAGGGGGCCCCTCACCTTATCTACTGTGACTGACTGTCCCCGTCCCTGGAAGGTTCCTGATGCCACCTTAAAGAGATAGGAACAAAGCTGGCAGAGAAGGCTGGGCCTGGGGGAGGGCCACTGGGTAAAGATGCAATTTAGCTCTCAATGCTCTGCTCCTCCAGCTTTCTCTGGCTGATCCCTGGAGCCCTCGATGATGTAGCAGGAGCCCACAGCACAGTTTTTATGACTCTAAGTAATCCAGGAAGCAGCCTGTGGCTGCCCATCATTGCTAGACAGGCCAAGTTGTGCTAATAGGAAGTGATGGTTGATCCCATTTACTTGGAAAGGTCCAAGAAATGAGGCTTTAGCAGAGGCTCACATTCCTGTAGTTTCACTCCTAAGGGCTTAGAGTCAGGGTGTGAAATGTGGCTATGCTGTGCAGAACTTCAGGATTTGGGAAGAGGTGAATAGGGGGGTAGTGGGATGTTTCTGGTCCTGACTCACTGGTCACCAAGGACAATGTTGTTGTCTCTAGGGTGGATGGAGAAATGGGAAGGAGCTGTCTGGGAAGGAGGAGAGGTGTTAGCTAGCAGTATGACTTTCTCAGAGGGACACAGATGGGAGCAGCTGCATACAGGCACTACAGTTGCTGTCCTGGTGATGCCCAAACAAGGATGAAGATGCCCAGCCTGTCCTGAAATTGGGCAGTTTATCATCTAAACGTCACAATATCATCAACGGTTTGAAGAAACTAGACAGCATTGTAATCTGTCTGCCAGCCTGCAGTGGGGATGTGGTGTCTGTCCATTGTCTCTTCAGAGTCTCCACATCTTTCTGGAGAGATTGAGAGATCTGATAGCATCTCAGGTCCAGGAAGAGAGAGCCACTGACTTCCTCTAGGACTATGCGTCTGTGCAGTAGAAGGGTCTCTGCTAACAGCCAGGACAAACATCCCCACAAGATTTGAACAGCACATGTCTGGACACCACACCGCTCTTTCTTCGTTCCTCCTTAGATGAACTGATGAGTCACTGTGTTTCTCAGGAGTTGTTCCCGGAACCCAGCTCAGAAGCCACGCCCACTGACAATACCATCAAGTAAACCTAAAATGATGAGAGACCACATCTATCAATTTATGATTCATATCACCCAAAAATCTGCTGCTCATGTGTCTGCCCATTCCCCAGAACTCTGCTCTGCTCCTGGGGACAGAGATATACTCCCCTTCTAAAGAGGCCTGAACCATTCATTGTATTGCATGTGAGTGTGCAAGCATGCATGCCCACATGCATGTGCATGCGTGGATGTGTGTGTGTTAACAGAGTTCTGCACATAAACTAGTCTCTCTCAGTGATGTCACTTATCCTAGCCAGGGATAGCAGGTACCTAATTATTTTTGTTGTATCTGAGAAGAAGGAGAAAGTAGGTGTCCTCCCTACAATTTATAGCCCTGCTGCAGTCAGAATGACCCAGAGCCAAAAGAAACTACAGTGGAAGCAATGCACTTAGAAAGGCCAGGTGACTTGCTCTAAGCCCCTGGGTTCAGGTAGAGATAAAAAGAAATTGCAGGGATCCCTTGTCAACCTGAACAATGATGACAACATGAAATGAAGGCTAACAGAGAAGGCAGCAGAGAGGTAACTGAAGATTCTAGAAGCAAGAGGACTCTGAGGTGAGCCCCTGAATGCTCCTTCTTGTGCAAGTTTATTCAGGGAGCAGTCTGGTGGACAGACTCTTGAAAACAGCACCTAGCTCCCTGCCTCAGTGTCCACATCTGCTGGATAGGAACAGCAGGACCCCCTCCCACCCATGGGAAGTTTGGGAATCCTCCCAAGGGAAGATTCAGTTAAAGGAGCCACGGGAAGCACCTAGCACAACCTCTCACACAACGTGGGCCACTCTCCGAATGGTATCGTTTACCAGTTGTCAATTTAAAGAGAAAGAGAGATAAAAAAAAAAAGCCACACCTTGCAGAAAAGAAGGTTAAAAACAGGTCTGAGAGAAAAGACGTCAGTGCCTGAGGAGACAGCCCTCCAGGAGATGAAGAATGACCTTGAGAGGGACTCAGCCGGGAGGTGCTGGCGAGGTGAGTAGCTGACGTTTAGCTGAGGCAGGCTTTCTGGGCCTCACTCTGAGGCCCCTCAGCCTGGGAAGAGTGCCCTGCGTGTGGGCTGCCAGCTTCAAGGCGCCGAGTAATTACTTAGCTGTTTACTAGCACCAGACATCCAGGGTGCATTTCAGCCATCAATTAGCTCTGCTCATGGCCCCCCTGTGAGGCCCGCTGGTGTCAGGACTCCCATTTTTCAGCCAAGGAAACTAAGGTGTAAACAGGTTAAGCAACCAACTCAAGGTCACACCTTGAGTCAAGCGGTCACCAGGCGCCCAGGCTGCGTCCTTGCTGACTCCCCGGCCTGTCCTTAGCCCACTGGCCCATGCCGCTGCCCATAAAATCCACCGTTGATAGCTCATCAGAACGCCAGGTAGTGCACCCGGGACATTAGGAGCTGTACAGAAAGGCCATTCAGCTGATTTCCAAGGCACGGTAGGGTTTTTAAAGAAATCTTTAACCCCTTGCTTTGAGAGGGCAACCTGGGGCAGTCTCACTTTAGCAGTTTCTTTGCTGGGCTTCCGGAACTGTTCCAAAGCACGCTCTCGGGGTGAGGGTCTCTGCTCACGTTTTCTCTGTGTGCTCCATTCTGTGGTCTGAATGAGCATGTCCCCTGAAATTCCTACACTGAAACCTAATCTCCAGTGCGAAGCAATTCTATTACAGGGGTGGGCATTTGGGAAGTAATTTAATATTAGAGCAAAGCTGTCCAAACTGATGTTATGGGCTTAAAAGAGGCCCTTCTACCAAATGAGAGCACAGTCTCTATCTCATGACCACAGAGCAGGCTTCTCTAGACCTTGTGGCTTCCAACACCTTGATCTTGTACTTCCCAGTCTCTGGAACCAAAAAATTTAATGTAGCCGTGTATAAACCTCTGAGTTCATGACAGTTGCTGTGTTCTAAATATACTGAGTCACTATGACAGACGCATGTGTAAGTCCCGTCTGAGATTCGCAAGTGGGACCACCTAGCAGACCCTGAGATGGTCACCACAGAAGGTCTCCACTCCTGCTTACCTGAGTGCCTAAACTTCTCCATGACCGACATTTTGGAGGAAAGACAGCGTCTCTGTGTTGGAAAGGTTTCCACCACTGTTCTCAGTAGCTGTCACAGGTATAGCAGGGGTGTACTTCTGTGACCTGAACCTGTCCTGGGGTGCCTCCCTAGCCACATGCCTCCTCAGCTGGCCCATGTTCCTGATTTCACAGCAGTATTAGCTATTCAAGCCTTTAGGTCACCTGCCAGATAATGTCTGGTTTTACTGATTTTTTTCTCTCCCACATCCCTTCCCCAAACCCAGTCTTACATCGTCTCAGTATTTCTAGTCTTTCTCCCTAGTTAGCCTATTCTGGGCCCTGATCAAAACTCACCAGTGTCTTGACTTGTCACAGCCCTGGATCTCAGATCCATTATCACATAGCACTCAGAAGGCCTCATCCTAAACCACATAGACCCTACTTTTAAAATATGCTCTTGATATTACCTAGAAATAAAGTTGAAGTTCCTTAACGTGCCCTCCAAGGTCACAGCATCCCTTCTGGCCTTTCTCTTCCTTGCATCCCTGTGTCTAGCCATGCTGGTTCATTAACATCACACAGTTCTCAGGCTCCTGTCTAGACTTTAGTTCTTCCTGGAAAGGTAGCCCTTTGCCTCACACCCTCACAGCCTAGCCTTCCTTCCTCCGATATTCCATTCAAGTTACAAGGTCACCCTCACTGTTCAGAATGGACCAAGGAGGGGATTCTTACATTGCCACAGCCCTCTAGAAAAGCTGTCCTAGCACCCCACCTACACTTGGGTCTCTTTTTTCTATTTCTTGGCATGGCCACTAGCCTGTTCTCTCACGGTACCCTGAGTACAAGGTCTTAAACATGACCATGAGGCACTTGGTATTTTCTTAGTAAACTTGAACTGACTGCCTGTCTGATTCTGTGTTTTAAGCAGCTGATAAGTTAGTGTAGTGAAGGAAGTGTTCCAACAAGAGTGTCTAACACGGGAAGAGGAACTCAGTGTCCAAATTCGATATACTTAAGCCAACTCACTTATGTTTGGTTGTTGCTGTTTTGGATTTTTTGTTTGTTTGTTTGTTTGTTTGTTTGTTTTGCTTTGTTTTTGCTGTTGTTGAACTAGCAGAAACACTCCATTATCTTTGGAATGCAATTTCCTTCCGGGTCAATCAAAAGGCCTGGAGTGCCACAGTGGTTTCCAGATGGTTGGGAAACTGGGTCAGGAGCCTTTGGCTGTGTTAGAAGGACCAAGAAGGGTCCAGGAGATGAAGGCTCTGAGTTGTGAGCCGCCCAGCATCTACCTGTCTGCAGACAGAGATAGCCAGTTTTACCTGCTTTTAACAACTAGATGTTTACATGAAATATTACTTGATTAAAACTGTACAGCTAAAGAGCAGCTGAGAACTGCTGAGCCCACATCCATGCAAATCGGAACATGACACATAGGGCTAAGGTCCTCTTAATGGGCTTCCAGTTGCACACTTGTGGCCTCAACCTATACGTTTCCCTCAACATTTCCCTACAAACAGGGCACCCTGAATGCAACTCCCTTGCACACCAATAAGTTGGAACCCAGAGAAGCAGCCCTTTTTCTTGTGACCTTTGAGAATCTCCAGGGGCCTTGGCATGGAAGGCTGTTCTCGGCAGAAAAGTTGAGGTAGACAGATAATTACAGAGGACAGGTAAGAAAAGGAGGAGGGGGAGGTCTGGGGCCTCGCGATACTCAGAGGACTAGGTAGACCCCACCTGCCTTCAGCTGTATCCCCTGCAGCCGAAGGGGATGGGCTGGTCAGACGGCGCTTACAATCTTGCTTCTCCGTAGAGCATGCCAGATACACACATTTTCCCAGAACCAAGTCAACCCACTTCCGGGCATTCAAGAATGTGAAGCTCTATTTGCAGGTAAGAGATTGGGCACGCTCAGGGTGGGTGGGATAGACAAGTGGGAAGCAGTCTTTTCATGGTGGTGAACACGTTCATCTCCTGGGTCTTAGTTACCGTAACCTGTCTGCACTCTCCTCTGTAGCACACCTGGATCCACCCCCAGGACCTCACACTCACTGCTGAGTCCTAGAGGGCACTAACTCAGCAGTCTAGGTTTGGTAAGTGAATTTAAGCCTCATGTTGTTACAGCCTGTAAACTGAGATAAGCTTTAGCTATCTCATAGCAGAGACAAGCCGAGAAACTAAACCAAGATCCTAAGGTCAAGATCGAATAAGATGACAGTTTTCCTTTTGCTCAGTTGGCCAATGTGGCAATGTCACTCCCTTCTCATATCAGTCTACTACCTTTAGCCAGCACCAGGCCCTGGCCTTGCTGTCTCTGATTCTCAATCCTTCCTTTTTCCATTCCTCTGCTGGCATGTGTGTGTGTGTGTTGTCTACTGTAGCCACTCTAGGATGCTCTCTTGGGTGCATTCACAGACTTTCTGGAGCAACATGTTGCAAGGCTTTCCATGGGGATCACAGGACTAAAGCAATACAGGGATGGGAACCAGATCCAGCTCAAACCCAGCATAAGATTGACTGGCTTCTGGGTAGGAACCAGGCCATGTTTAAGGACAACCATAGCTCTAGATACCAAGCTTCTGATTGTGAGAGGCACAGTGGCCTAAAAGAGGGATAAGAAGTGGGGTGCTTCTATTTGGAAGAGCCCCCTGAATTAGAGCATTTCCACCTACTTCCTTTAGCCAAAGAGAATGCTCTGCAGAAAATAAAGTAAGCCAAGCATTAAGATGACTTGCACTAGTACCCAAGAAGATTTCCAGGCTGCTTCCTAACTGATCACAAAAAGGCTGCTGTGTCCCACACTCCCAGCAGCATCCAGACAAGACAGTTTGTTGCACACCATGGCCTTTGCCAGTGACCAACTTTGGTATGTGAAAAGCACACATTCTCCACTCACAGAAGGTTCTGTTAGCATTTTGTGCATGGAAAGACGAAACATTTAGGGTTGGATTCAGGAGGGAGGGGGGTTGGATATCCAGAGAAGGGTAGGGGGAAGAAGAAAAGAAGGGAGAACAGAGGAAAAAGGGATCACTGCCACTTGCTATTTTCTTCTAAAGGAAGGGTGAGCTTGCAGACATGCCCAGGAGCATGTCCTGGGGGAAGGCAGGGCATGGCTACAACTTGTCGATGTAGATGATGCAGGGCCACACCCAAGGGAAAACTGGAACAGCACTAACAGGTTCCAATCAAAGAAGATCTGCTTTCCCAATTTAAAGTAGAATGCCTTCCTCTTGCAATCTATGTGCAATGGGTGCAGGGAGTTGTCCTCCCCAGTCTCCCTTCCCCCACTCCCCAAGAGCACATGTGTTGAAGGTGCCATCATGCCTGGGGGTTCCAGTGAAGTCCACTGGATCATGAGGACACTAACTTTGTCAGTGACAGGTTCATTAATGAGTAATCCATTATGAGGTGGGCTGGCTGGTTAGCAGGGCACTAATAGCATGTCTAAAAAGGATGTGTACTGTGTCTGGCCATGCTGACACTCCCCACCCCCGATATAGTGAGGCTAGTGGCTTTTCTCTGTCATGCCCTTCTGTTCTAATGGCCCTATCTTGTCACAGGCCTATTAGCAATGAGGCCAGTCAGTCCCCCATGGACTGCAAACCCTGAAACTGCGAGTCAAATCTAATCTCCTTTTTTTTCCCCTAAATTGTTTCTTTCAGATGTTTTGTGACAGTGACAAAAAGTGACCTCCACACAGGGGACATGTGATGGTGGTCTGAGGAAGAGTTTTGAGTTATGCAGTTGTTTTCCAAATGAATATGAATGGGATTCGTTTCCCAAGAGAGTACCAGGTCAGATCCTCCTGGAAGGAAACAGCCAGGACCCTGGAACGCTGGCTGCTAGCTATGGTGGTCCCAGTTGTCCAGGCTGAACACAGACCACATCCTCATCTGAGTTTGCAGAGATTCCTTCAGATGACACTTTTGCTTTTCAGCTCAGGCACCAGAGGCTCTGGATTGGGCCTGTGAGTCCTGGATGGTATGTTCTGGTTCCACCATCATTCACAGTCTTGCTGGTGGTGTCCACATTGTCTAAAGATCATGGAGATCCAGTGTGCTTTGGAGCATCCACTGGCTTTGAAACTGGCTTCCTCCAGATTCTCTTCGAAAACTCACCTGCCATCTCTATTCAGCTTGTCCAGAGCTGGGTACCATGAACCAGCAGTGAAATGCCAAGCTGTGGGTTTTGTCTTCCTTGGTTTGTTTATAGGCTTCATAAGATGGAGACAGAGCACAGGAGGAGATAGACCAGTCGGCAACTGAAAAGACACTGCCTTGGGAGGTCTTAGGTGACTGACGCTTGATCATTGCACTGCTTGGGGCAGGACCTTCCAGGATGAGCCCAAACACAGACTTTACGAAACTTCTGCTATATATCAAAAGCAAAGCCAGAACATGAGGTCATAAACTGTGCTTTATTTAGTGTTTACATTGAAGAAATTAACATGGAAGTGTGTGGGAACACAGGTCAGTAGCACAAGGCAGAGCAATGATCAATTGCCCACCCTCTGGTAGGATACGGCTTCATGGGGTTAAGGATAGTACATTAAGCCAGCATGGTGAACATAGATAGTTTCTGTTTCTGCCAGGAGAGTCCTGGAGCTTTGCAGACCATTTTGTAAGTAATGCACATGTTCTGGCCTGGATTTCCTCTCTGAGAGTTTCTGCTGATGGAGAGGGGTTTGGAACATGGGGACATGGAGTTTATCACAGTAAGGGGGGCACTGGAAGGCCAGTCTCCTTCCTCACCACTCAGAATTCTCCCCAGTCAGTTCTCCATGTGGCCCAGTGAGTTTCCAAGCAATGTCGATCACTGTGACAGTCTCAACTGTGGAATCCTTGTCACACCTATACAAAGCGGTGGCTTGTGCGCACTCACAAATGTTCGTGGATTTAGAAATTGCCCCCTTTATATAAAGCCTACTTTATAGACTACAAAGTAGCGGAAATAAGGAGTGGTATAAGAAATCAGGACATCAAAGGCACAGTCTTTCTGTTTCTTTGTGTCTTTCATTATGCCAGGACCTCCAGGTCACCTCCCCTCCTCTTCTGGACTTCTCAGAGCTCTGAAATCAGCTAATTTGATTACACATCATCCTTCTCCAACGCTGGACCACTGTAAGTCATCAACGGTCTTTAGCAAGCTCCTTACCATACTCTCAGCAGCCTCTCCAGCCTTCTCCCTTCCTCATCCCTCTGCCCATGGACACTACCACTCAACAGTGTGGATTTCTCTTCTGTGTGCTTCTTTCTCCTATGCGTGGATATGAGCTAAGTGTCTTTCTGTCTGGACTCTAGAAACACCAGCTTTGAGCCTCTGTCTCGTCTAGACTGTCTTAGTTCATTCAGATTGCCTTCCCACTTCATAAAAATAGCTGCAAAGGAAATGTGTAAATGTGTTTCATAGCCAGTCCTTACCGGTACCATCCAGCATGTACTCTGATAGTTGATATCAACCTAATCTACCAAAGAGTTTTTTTTCTTTTAATGCCAAGGACCAAACCCAGACCTCACTCATGGTAAGCAAGTGCTCTATTGCTGAGTTAAATCCTCAGCCTTTATTCAGACATCTTGTTGTTGGAGATGGTCTTTCTATGTAGCTCATGTTGCCCTCAAGCTTGGGATCATCCTGTCCCAGTCAACTAAATTAATTTTTCAACTAAACCTATCATGTGAAAATCAGATACAGGCTATGTAAGTGAGTTTTATAGAGGAGCTTTTCACAGGTCTGTGCAGGATGTACGGTTGTGGTTAAAGGAACTGATGTCCCAGAGCTCACTCGGGGCATCCTAGAACAGACAGTAATACATTTCTAAATTGTGCTGCAAACACAAATGTTGAGCAGACCCAGGCAGCTGGGGTCCTAGAGAGAATCTAGTATGTAAAAATCCATTGACAGAGGTCCTGACAGCAAGCTTCCATGCTGAGAAGATGGTAGCAGGATTCACTGGGCCATACTGTAAGCATGCCCCTTCCCAATGCCTGCAATGTCTCAGGTTGCAAACCCACTTCTGGGAATTACAGAAACCACTGTTCTATACCACATTAGGTGGGCAGCTGCTGCACATCTGCCTCTCCCACTGCCAGCTGTGTGATTTGCATGTATCTTCTGCCTTTCCTGTGTCCTCAGAGTCCTCAAGTACAATAGTCTCTTGCTATACATCATGTATGGTTGTCTTGAGCCTTGACTGATGAAGAATAGTGTATGAAACCACACCTGGCCATGGTTACTCTTGCTAGGTTCAACTGCTAGTGGGCATGCAGACTGTTATCACTAAGTTTTGTTTCGTTAAAAGATACTAAAAATCTAGTGGTTTTTATTTGTGTGTGTGTGTGTGTGTGTGTGTGTGTGTGTGTGTGTGTGTGACTTTTCTCTGTGTCTCTGTCTCTCTCTCTTTTTTCCCTCTGACTTTTTAAATCTTGAAGCATTCACTGCTTTTGGAGAACTGTGCATGTTAAGCAAAATTGTTTGCCGCCAGCCGGCTGCACCACATCTGGACGATGGCCTGAGATTTTCCACCAGATCTCCTGGGCTGTGACCTGGGCTCCCTGCTCACCTCAGCATGTTTTAGGAAGAGAAAGGACACCAGCAGGGGCGAGACAGACAGGTGGGGCTGGAAAGGGAAGGGCGTTTACCTGAGTGGTAATTCCAGCTTCAAGTGACAGGTGTATTGGGTTTGTTTCTGCAAGTAATTGTTTAAATCTTACTGTGGCTCTAACACAATGTCTGGTAAGTGCATCATCAAGACTGCCATTGCAAACCTGTAATGTGGGAAATACTTGGAAGATTTACTAGGTAAGGTACAGTTTCTGATTCAATCAAAGTTGCATTTGATGCGAACAGTGATGCCCCTAATCTGGAATTCGAAGCTGATACATTTGATTTGCAGGCTGATGTACCCAATTGGAAGGTGAGTGACGGATCTAGTCCATGCTAAGTAATTTCAATTCCCCTCTGCCTAGTGTTTGCCTTGGCGTGTGATGTATGAATTTTAATAATAAGATTAGTTCTTGGGTTCGTGGAAAAGATCTCTCCGATCTGCTGTCGCTGCTGCAAACCCCAGGCAGGTTTGTCTTGGGTTATCACAAGACCACAAGAACAAAAGGGAGCAAATCTACTTCTCCATGTGTCACCTACCATGTGTATATTTCTTCATCACCATTCTTCTGATAACCATAGGTGGATTTCTCTATCTGTTGGTCTAATTGCCTGGCAGTCTGCAGTCAGGACACTATTGAAAATCTTGTACTTCATCTGACATTTGGTAAGGTTCTTATACAAGTCTTCCCAAGGCCAGATGCAATGGCTTTTCACACCATTTGAAGGACTAATTGGATAGAATTTGATTCTAGTCTAAGGTTTTCAGACCCCAAAGCCAAGCTATTAACTATTGTGTCATCTCCCAGAAACAGATAGACTACTCACATGTACTCAAGAAAAGGAGGCTGCTGTCCCTAGATGCTGAGGTGTCAGGAGAGGGGGGAGGGAAGGAGAGAGAGAGAGAGAGAGAGAGAGAGAGAGAGAGAGAGAGAGAGAGGAAGGAGGAAGGGAGAGAGAGAGAGAGGAAGAGGGGAAGGGAAGGAGGGAGGGAAGGAGCAAGAGGAAAAGACACACACAGAGAGAAAGAGAGAACCTATGACTCAATCCAAGACAACTAGATGGTACACCGAGACCCAAGGGGACTTTAGAGAAAGATTTCCTGAAGGAAGGTTTTGATCTAGCCCTGAGGGAAAGAAGTAGAGAAATGGCCTTTGGCTGAGCTAGTGTCCACCCAGGATCAGCACTGCTGGCCTCATTATTCCCCTTAGTCAGGAAGTTGAGAGGCTACATGAAGATGACTTGTCCCTGTGGTGAACTCTGTACTCTGTGACTCTGTGTCTGGTAAACTCTGTGTTCCAAAGTAATGCCTAGGCAAAGATACAGGCAGAAGCAAAGGGATCTCTCCCCAGTTAAGAGACATGAGTGAGCTCGGTCTTAGGCTCCGGCTCAGCTGAGTCCTGGTGTTCCCAGGGTGATGGATTAGATGGAACTCACGTTCTTGCTCTTTCCTCCTAAGTCTTATCTGCAATCCCCACCCTGGACTGCAGAGCCCAGCACGGCTTCAGTGCTGCACAGGCTTTCATTAGGTAGAGCACCACTGGAGGATGACGTCACAGGTATACCCTGTCCCCACTCAAGTCCCCATGAGTGACCACCATGGGGAGGGCATTTGGGACAGAGAGCTTCGCAGTGGCCAAGGCCTTCTCCCTAGGTCTACTGAGCCTGTAACCCTGAGCCTGCCTCCTGAGGCGGTCATGGAATCCAAAGTGTTACAAGCCCTCCCAAGAAGGTTGGCAATTATTGTTTTGCACAGTGTATGGTGTGGTGGGCCCTGTCACAGGGCCCGGGGCCACCGTCTCTCAGTCTCAAATAAGATCCATTTCTCTAGTCCTCTGCTAGGTCATAATTAAGCTCACTTCTCCTCTGTTCTTGTCCCCAACCTCAAGGAAGCCCATAAATCAGGTGGCCTGTAACCACAGGCTCTGTTCAGGGTATGAGGAGTCAGTACACTGGACCAGAGAGGACCAGATGGACATCTCCACTTCAGACACACAGCTTCACTGGGTGCCTTCGGTGAGCCAGACATGTCAACACACTTGTTCTCATTTAAGTCACTTGACCTTAAATGCTAGATTCATTTCTGGAGAGGAGATTGAAACTCGGAGTGGTTAAGGAGCTTACCAAGATCCTACACACCTACATAAATATCTGAAGAATAAAGATGGAGAGGTACCCAGGACATGCACACCTCCGCCATGGTGAGTCCAGGAAGCATGACTGGCCACTTGGATCAAGAACATCTTTGTGCCTTGCACTCTCACCAGAAGCCAACTCCAGAATAAAGCTGGTGCTGGGCCAGACAGCCAGTTCCTTGGAGTCTCAAAAAGAAGCAGCTGCCTGCCTCCCTCGGCTGCTTCTCGTGGTGGCCCTGGCTGTACACATTTTCCCAGGCTGAGGCGGCAACTGGGGGGGCCCTGAAGTGCAGACAAAGGAATAGCTCAGCCCTGCAAATGGCTTTGAAAATGGAGCATTTGGGATTCCACTTGGCTGACACAGTCTGCCCTGGCTCAGGCCTTGTCCCCAAGAGACATCCCCCAGCCCCTGCTGGCCAGCTGTGTCTCCCACTGCCGCCCACACCAAAGCCCTGACCACACGGAAATGGTTGCTCAGCCCAGAATTCCCCATCACACCCCTTCCCACACAGGGAGGGGCAGGAACAATGGCAGCAGGGACTCTGAGGGCTGACGCTCCACTGATGTGGGACTATGGTCCACAGGCTTTACCCAGCCTCTTGTGAGCCAGGCAAGATGGTGAGGGGGACTTGCCTGTCATTTCTGCCTCAAAAGAGAGCTCAGTTCTGAGACTGATGGTGCTAAAACATCCACACTGTGCCTAGCATTTACAGGCTACCTGTGCAGACCCTGTCAAAGGTGACTAGAGAAGGCCAACAGGCTTCCAATGGAGGACCCCTAGGCACACCCACTTTTCCCAAACAGAGACACAGATGTCATTTCGAGATCACTGCTTTCTGGACACTCTCCCTTAAACAGCCTTTCCTAAAGCCATTCTGTCCAGATGAATATTGGTGGTTTCTAGTTTCCCATAAAATAAAGGTTCTGACCATCTTGAAGCTGATGTTTCCATTTCCTGGACTGTAAAATCCTCAGGGCACCAGGCACAGTATGCCAAGGAAGGACCTGATAAGAATGAAAAGAAGAAATACCTAAGATAAGTGGCTCATCCTTGCAAAATCTTGTTCTGCCCACCTCCTGCCCTCCCGCCTCCTGCCCGCCCGCCTCCTGCCCGCCCGCCTCCTGCCCGCCCGCCTCCCCACTGCCCACCTCCGCACTGCCC